>BJBW01014936.1:0-98625 GCA_004320125.1 Scolopax mira
GAGAACTACTGGAGAGAGTCCAGCGAAGGGCAACAAAGATGATTCAAGGACTGGAGCATCTCCCTTATGAGGAGAGGCTGAGAGAGCTGGGACTCTTTAGTCTGGAGAAGAGAAGGCTGAGGGGAGACCTTATTAATGCCTACAAGTATCTCAAGGGTGGGTTGAAGGAGGAGGAAGCCAAACTCTTTTCAGTGGTTGCCAGTGAGAGGATGAGGGGTAAACGGGCTCAATCTGGAACATGGGAAGTTCCACTCAAATATGAGAAAAAACTGCTTCACGGTGAGGGTGATGGAGCCCTGGAACAGGCTGCCCAGGGAGGTCATGGAGTCCTGAGTGACATGCTCTGGGCAATCCTGCTTCGGCGGGGGAGTTGGTGCAGATGATCTCTGTGGTCCCTTCAAACTCTAAAAATTCAGTGAAATTCAGTAGTTCCCCCCACCCCCCCTGCCCAGGAGCAGGAGCTGGCACTGGCTGCTCCCAGTGCAAGGGAAGCCCCCCGGGGATGTGCCACCACCTGTCACACTGCACCCTCAAAATGCTGCAGGTGCACCCCCTCCTTATCAGGGTGCCGAGGGCAGCACCTTTGTCCCACACCGTCCCTGTAGCAGAGAGCCACCGGGCCTGTCCTTAAGGGGGATGCACACACCACTTTGGCTACAAGGAGGGCCTGGGGATGCTCAGGAAATGCCAGTGTCCCCTCCAGCTTCAGCCCTTGGCCCCCCCCCCCGTGCAGTGACAGACACACAATACCCAACAGGGCGTTTTGGTCTTTTTTTTTTTAATAGAAAACAGCAACTGTACAGACACATTTACACAGACAAAGGATGGGAAAGCCAAGGGAAAGGTGAGGCCTCCCCCTGCAGCACAGGCAGGCAGAGGTGGCAACCTGTGCAGGAAGGGAATTGCCTCCTCTTGCCCCCCACAGTAGGGCCTCCTGTCACAGAATCAGAAGGGCAGGAAGAAAACAATGACAGAATTACGAAAACAAAAAAGTAGGGAACAAAGGCAAGGAGAAGGGGAGAAGGTGGGGTGTGGAGACCTCCTCCATCCCTCAGCCTAGCCATGGTGTTGGCTCTTTATGTGGGTGGGAGACCAATGTCTAAGTCCCTGGGCAAGGGGATGTGCGCCTAACAGACAGCGGGGATGGTGAGGCTGGCTGGGGGCTTTCCCACCCATTTGCAAGTCTCACCAGCAGGAGAAGTAGTGTGAGATGTTTCCAGGCACCTCAGAAGGAGAGGAGAGCAAATCCCTAGCTGACTTGGGGAAAAAGGCAAGAGAGGGAATAACACTGGATACCAGCCTCCAACTCTGTCGGAGAGGAGGAGGCTGAGAATGGCTTTTGGCCTGGAGCTGGGGAAATTAGGCAGGATGGGAGGCGACTGGACCTCTGTGAGATCCTGAGGGTCTTACACACACACACACACAGAGCATGGGGAAGGAGAAGGCACATAGGCCTGAAGGCATCACACAGCCAAGCGTGGCAGGAGCCAGGCCAACCCTGCAGGAGTGGAACCGTCCCTGGGTGTAACGTCTGCCGTGGCAGTGTGATTTGGCAAGGGCAGGCGTGAGGTGTCATCTGCCCACGGCGCCGAGGTATCCAGGGCCTCGGAGGAGGATGCGGAGCCGTCTCTCAGTGTCCCTGCACCCTCTGGGTGCTGCTGCTAGATAAGAATTCGGAACAGGAAGGAGACAGCAGCTCCCAGAGCCAAGCCCAGCGACAGGAAAAAGGCCATGACGGCTCCAGCTGTCTCTGCTTCGTGGGCAAGCACTTTCCTAGAGGAAAAAGAGGTGTCAGGCCCAGAGTGACTCTTGCCCTCCTGCACTGCAGCCCGCCTGGCTGAGCCCCAGCTGGGCTTCTGGTGCTGTCCGTGCTCCCACGCTGGGCAAGGCTGCTCATCCAGCTATGGGTGCTGTGCCACCCTTTGCTCCCCTCCAGACACCCACTGCATGCGGACCCTTCCCCAGCGTGGCGGCTGGGGGAAATGGAGAGCCCAAATAACAGCTTCCTCATCTCTAGGGTATGGAGGCAGAAGGCCAGAGATGGGACACTGGGGTTGTCCCCCCTGAGGTGGTGTGGCGATCCCCCTCTGCGCCTACATCCCTACACCAGAGCTGGGCAGAGCCAGACTCCAGCTGTGCTGCAGCTGGCAGCCGGGGGTGTAACCAACCCTTGCCCTCTCCCCAGCTCTTACTCACTTGGGCCCAAAGCACATGCAAAGGCTGGCCAGGTAGCCGTTGGAGATGGAGAAGAAGATCATGAAGACGATGTACCAGGCGTCATGGGAGAATACAACAGGCAGGTAGTCACGGGGATGCACATTGCACAGCATGAAAAGGGGGATAAAGATGACACGGAGGGCCACCAACACTGGCAGGAGGCAGCTGTCCTTCCCGGGCTGGGGGAAAAACATAGGTCACTGAGCAGCTGAGAAGCAGACAGTCCCCACCCCATGGCATGATGGCAGGGGCTATACAGGGGCTGTCCCTTCTGCGCCGAGGCAGTGGAGGAGCCACAGAGAGGGCAAAGTTGCTGAGAGACCTGTGCTACAACAAATCTCAGCGTCACCGCTTGTTGTGGTCAGGAGGCCCTACTAGGTCCTAAAGTCCTATCCCAGCTGACTTGGAGAGCAGCAGCACTGGAGCCAAAATACTGAGCTGGGTTTGTGAACGACTGCTAAGCCCTTGCTGGAAACAACAGGCAGGCGGGCAGGAGAGCCTCGTGCACACTCACGCAATCTCCTCCTGTGGTGAACTGCCGTGCAGGACAAGGCTGGCTGAAGTAAATCCCCTTTGGCACCTCAGGGCCAGCAAACTGGGCTTTAACCAGCTCTTCAGCCTCCTACGCCATCCCCCAGCCAAGTGGGGCGAGATCCAGCAATCTGGGAAAGGGATTACACTGGGGCTGTTTTGGACAGGCTGGGAAAGGCATTGAGTTATGGTCTCCTCAGATCCTAACAGAGTTCCTGGACACGTGAGGCTCAGATGAAGGAGAAGGCACCATCCTCCTGTGTTGTCCCTGCAGCTGGGAACGAGGCAACCCCTGGTACGAGCCATGCCTGGCTCCGTCTCAGGTTCCCTTGGTGAGGTGCCATGTTCACAGATGACAGGGCTCACTGGTCTGGGGTCAGGAAAGACCCACAGGTGCCTTGGGAGCTGCGTGGGTTGGCATAGC
The DNA here is from genome assembly GCA_004320125.1 of Scolopax mira. Classification (NCBI taxonomy): domain Eukaryota; kingdom Metazoa; phylum Chordata; class Aves; order Charadriiformes; family Scolopacidae; genus Scolopax; species Scolopax mira. The sequence goes on from BJBW01014936.1 coordinate 3,173, forward strand.
CGTGGGACACTTCATGAGCAGAGGGGGAAACTGAGGTTAGGCCAGCTGCCGCGTCTGTGGGCAAACCAGCAAGAGCAGCAACAGCCTACCGTGCCTGAGGAAGAGAAAAAGGAGTGACCGGGGCCCCAACCAGGGAAATGAGGCCCAAACCACAGGCAGTCAGACTTTCCACACAGTCTTGTTTTGGAAACGTCTCCTGCTGGGTCATCCCACCACAGAGGCTGCGGGCTGGACACCAGGCAACACGGCTCGTGGCCAAGGCTGAGGGCAGCCAGCAGCGATGGCCAAGGCAGAAGCAGCCCCAGGCCCTGGGGAAGCCAGGCCTGAGCAGACCCCACCATATGTGGTGCTGAGGAGTTTCTCTAAACAAACAGCCTGAACAATACAGGGGGAAATGGTGCCTGGGGGGTTGATGAAGGGGCAGGAAGAGAGACAAAGGGGACAGCCCCCTTCTTCACCCATCCCAGTCACAGCTTCCATCACCCAGCCCCAGCAGCTCTGAGCCAGACAGGGAAGATGAGAGCAGGGGGAGGTGGCAGGAGACAGCTCTGTGACCCACACGACATGGTTCTACCCTGCTCTCAGGACAAGGCTTTTTAAAGCAACTATGTCCTGTGTGGAGCCAGGGGTTTTATTTTGGGCTGCCCTGTCTTTCACCCTCTTTTGCTGCCGCCATCCTGCCTGGCTGTTTGCATAGCTGGAGTGAAGGTTTGTTTACAAAGAGGCTGAAATGGAGCAGGCAGCTTCATCCAAGCCATGCTGAAAGACGGGTGGGAGGAAGACAGGACAACACTGTGGTTACCCATAAATCTCTGCTTAGGACTTAAAGCCAAGGCAGGAGTTAGCTCTGCACCTCCTTCCGCCACACCATGGGTGGCATCCCCAGTGAAAGCTGTGGCCGAAGGGCCTGGGGATGGATTTGCTCCCTGCCCCATGCTTACCCACGTGAAGAGGGCAGTGAGACTCCGTCCCGTCCAGTCGAAGACATTAAAGAGCAGGAAGCAGGACACAGGGATGAAGTAGAGACCTGCAGAAGGGGGAGAAGGTCACTGAAAAGTCCAGGGTGCCCCAGTCCCTTCCACCATTTGCACAGAGACTTTCAGGTCTAGGTCCTCCTGGTTTCCCACTAAGGGCTGGAATGGTCTCCCAGCCAGGCCAGTGTCCGTATCCAAACCATCATGCAGAGCTGTTTCCTCCTCCCCTCAGGCATACCTACTACTTCAAGCCCCACTTTTTCTCCTATTTACCTTCTTCCTAGTTTCCTCCTACCCCACTCCATCCCTGACCACACTTACCCCATCTGTTTCCCTCTCCGAGGACAGTGGACGCCTTAGCTGTGATGGAAGGAAAGACGCCGATGGTGACAGTGAAGACGAAGCAGACAGACAGAGCCATGACCCAGAGCTAGGCAAGTGAAAGAAAAAGTCTGGTACCAAACACAGGGCAAGAGGCCAGTGAGGGGCTGGTCTCCTCTTCCCATGCTCTCCTATACTCGTGCCTATCCCCTGAAATGAGGGGCAGGGCACGGGTCACCGGCAACTCACCTTCTTAAAAATAGCGATGACCGAGGGCTTCTCATCAGGGTTGTGGATAGGGATGATCTTTGAGTTATTCTGCTCCATCCCATTGGGCTCGTCTGCAGGGAGAGACACAAGTAGGGCATATCAGACCCCAGAAAGTCCTTCTGTCTCATTCTTCCTCTCAGCTCTTCCTTTTTTTTCCTTCCTCTTCCTCCTCTCAGCCCCTCACCTTTCTTAATCAGGTCTCTCTTGGTCTCCAGCTCTGCATTGTACACATGGTACTCTGTCTTGTCTTTCATGAAGTAGTATCGGAAGAAATCCTGCAGAGAGAAAGCCCCAGAGAACTCATTCACGCCTAAGGAAAAAAGGCTGCCAGGGGCTGCGTGGTAATAGCAGATGTGGGTGATATGAGCAAATGGGCAAATTATTCCTTCCACTTATCTCTGACACTGAAGCTTTCCTGCTCACCCAGGGGCTCATTTCCACAGTATCCCAAGGATACTGGGGTATCTGAGATGGGAAGTATCCCAGAGAGCTCCCTTGGGACAGAGGAGAGCTTGCCCTGAACTAGGAAGTAGAGGCTGGTAGAAGCTAATGCTGGGGTTCTACTGGGCCATGGTCCTTGGGCTGTGATGCACAAAGGTCCCATTTTCCCACACCCTTCCCCATGAGGACAACAAAGTCTCACCATGCGAGGCAGAAGGATGTAGGAGAAGATTGCCAGGACGATCGCCACACAGGCTGTGGTGAAGTAACCGATGAAGCTCTCAGGTTGCTGGGCGCCAACTGGGAGTACAGGAAAGGAAGAGATTGGGGGGGAAAAAGGAAAAAGATGATGAGGGCTAAGAGGAGCGAGGCCCTGCTGCCATCTCCCATCTAACCCTACAGTGTGACCCCAGCAGATCCTGTTGACAGCAGGGCTCTGGGAAGGCCATGTCACCCACAGCGCAAGGATTACTCACTGGCAATACTGAAGATCATCGCCAAAGCAGCAAAGGTGCCTGCCAAGCCCTGCCCACTCATGATGGGAGCTGTGTAGCTGGCAGGCAGGAGCCCTGCCAGCCCAAAGAGGCTGCCCTGGAGGATGGCGCCGAAGGCTGTGAAGGGGAAAGTTGAGCAGAAATGAGAAACCAAAGGCAAGGATGGGCTGCACCTCTGTGGGGAGCCAAGGTCCCTGCCCTGCGAGGCAAGGCAGGTCCCCTTCCTCCTCAGAGTGGGTTCATGCTTTTCTCTCAGAGAGATTAGCCATAGCAGTGGGGCTGAGCCCTCTTCCTTCCTCCCTGCTGCCTCACTCACAGTTGATGAGGACGATGCTGATCATGGTAAAGATGAAGAAGGGAAGAGGCGCCATGGTGACCTTCACCATGATTGCGGTGATTAAAAACACCAGCCCAATCGCCACCAGGCTGCCTGAGATGCGGATCTGCTGGGGAATCCTGCAAGAGAACGCCTTGGTGAGGAAAACTCACCCCCCAAAAGCCTGTGAGGCTGGGGCCAAGTTCCCCCATGGGAATCCCAGCCAAAGCCCCAAACAGGAGATGTGTTTTGCTTTTGACTTGATTGAACGAGCTGTGGCTTGGCTCAGAAGGATGGGACAGGGCTGTGTGGCCCTGTGGGGGCTGTCAGGGGCAAGAATGGGGCAAGGCTTACCGCTGGTGGATGAAGGAGTTGAGGCAGGTGAAGATGAGGAGGGGCACCATGGCACAGAGTGTCATGAAGTTGTCAAACATGGACTGCAGGTAGGAGGGGGGCACGGCAGTCTGATTAGACAAGTGGCTTGTCTCCTCTGGGTCCACAAGGCGTCTGATGAAATACTGGAAGAGAAGGAGCCTCATGGGGCCGAGGTACTGCGAGGCCTTCCCCAAGCATACTCAGGCCACCCTTGTCCCCCCTCCAGCCCCCTTCACAGCCCAGGGCTCCTCCTGACACCTCAGTGCCACTTGTTCACCCAGGGCACCCGTGCTTCACACAGGGGCTCTATGCCGTGCAGTGCTGCCACACCTACAGCATGGTCCCTAGAGGTGACAGAAGATGATTAGTGTCATGGGCAACAGCAGGAGGGAAGCCCTCACCTCCCTGGCAGTCATGAAAAAATTCCATGGCAGCAGTGTTCCCAGGCCGAGGATGAAGAAGATCAGCCAGACAGCCTTGTACCTGTGGAGAGGACAGAGCAGTTTGGAGCAGGACAACGGGCTGGGCAAGGGACAAACATCTCTCCTGACTGTGCCTGACCCTGCAGCCAGAGGCACCGGGAGGATGGAGGATGAAATTTATTGCCACACAGCCCCTGCTGGCCTGGGCTGCTGGAGGAGACATGGCACTCCGCGGGAGGTTCTCCCTGGGAGGGTACAAAGGCGAGGAGAAGCGGGCTGCTCCTCAGCATGTGGCACCCAGATGCACAGCAGCCATTGCCAGAGCTGGGAGGGAGTCAGGCTCCCCAGGCGTGTCCCAGCACCAGACTGTTTACATCTTGTTTGCCATGGAAAAGCTGACGGCGAGAGCACCTCCGGGAAGGGAGAGCTCAGCAGCCCAGTGAGCATGCAGGCAAGGGCGTCCCCTCTGATGCTGGGTCCCCCCCGATGCTGGGTCCCGCTATCTTCCCTGACCTCCCAGCATCCTGGATGTGCCCCCCACAGCCCAGCAGTACCTGTCTTGGGGCCCGTCTCTTGCTGTCATCTCGTGCAGCAAGCGTCAGCACAGGTCCCAACAAGTCTCGTGGCTGCTCTCCGTCTGAAAAGCGAACAGGACTTTAGGGGGGAGTGAGGGACACGGGCCCGGCAGGGACAGTGCTGGTTCTAAACCCCCTGTCCGTGCCGCCGGGTAAGTGTTCCATAGTGCCGGGTGCCAAACAGAGCCGGCAAATGGCAAGAGCACGGCCCAGCAGCTTTGGAAACTTGTGGCTCAGAGACCTTCAGCCGAGGGTCTGTGACACACAGCCTTATTCTGCTGGCCTGGGGGGACAGAAAGCCTCCCCTTCCGAAGGGAAATCTCCTTCCTGAGATGCCCAGGCTGCTCGGGGCTGGTTGCCCGGCTGCTCCACAGCAGGCTCTTAAGGGATTTGTGAGCCGGCAGCTCTCACTGCCCCCAATCCAGGGGCTGTGAGCGAAGCAGCGGGCTGTGTTCCCCCCCCCACGCTCCCCACCTCCCTCCAACGCCCAGGGCACAGCGGCACAAAAGACATATTTGATTCAGCAGCTTCTCCGGCCAGAACCACACGATTTGTCCCTCGTTTCCAATTCCCACTTCCCTGGGGCTCTTTCCTGGGTCACCTTGGAAAGCCAAGGGCATCCATGGCACTGCTGTCCCCTCCCTGCTGCCCACCGCTTCTTTTCCCTCCCATCACCATCTGCCCACCGCCCTGGCATTGCACCCCCAGAGATGCAGCCCTAGGACCCCCGAGAAGGGTCCTATCCCCTCCCCACCCTCCCGCCCCCGCGGGCAGAAGGGGATTAGCCGCCCGGCAGAAGCCGCAGGCCTGCCTTGTCCTTTTCCAGTCCGGGTGTCGCAGCATGGGGTGCTCCGGCACCTCTCCCAGGGCTTCATCTGCAGCGGGGCTGCCGGCGCTGAGCCCCCGGCCCTCCTGGGGCATGCCCCCCCCCCCCCCCTCTCCACCGGCTTTACAGCATCCCCGCCCGCAGCCCGGCAGGTGGGGCGAGGGAGGGAAGGAAGGAGGAGGCCTGGCCGGGAGCAGCATGCTGGGATCTGTAGTCCCTGCCAGCCCCGGCGCTGCCTTAAAGGCGGCGGCGGAGACCGTCCCCTGTCGCCGGTGCCCGCCTGGTTTTCTTCTGGGCAGGGCTCGCCTCCTTCCCCCGGTGCCGCCCTGCGGGTGCTGGAGCCCGCAGCGACGACGCAGGCAGGACCGCGGAAAGGGATTTGGGAAGCTCCGCTGGCTGCTTGGGAAAGCCAGAGCAGGCTGACAGGTACGTCCGCATGGGACAGAGAGCCGCCCCAGCCCGGCAGGTGCCACCACCCCGATGCCAGAGCCACCTGCAGCACAGCCCCCCTGCCTTCCCACCCACACAGCTCCCGCCTTGCCCTCCTGAGCCACCTGGGCTTCCAGAGAAAACATCCCAAATTCCCCTCCCGGCAGCCTGCCAGTGCCTCTGTGGGCAGGAGACGCCCCGGGTCCTGACCTGGGATTAGCAGGGGGGACACACAAGCAGGACTGCCACCCCCTTGCACACAGAAACCCTGCCGCGGACAACTGCTTGTCCCCAAGCAAACGGATCTCATCCCCAAAGAGGCAGGAGGACCCCAGCCCCTGCCGTGGGTCCCCAGCAAGCCCTCAACGTGCTGTCCCTAGCCCAGACAAGCCATCAGCCCCCCTCCCAGCCCGTCACCAGGTCACAACGGTGTCCCAAGAAACCGGGGCAGGGTCTGACCCCACAGACGTACCTGGGAAGGACAGAGCCAGAGCAAGCCCTGTGTTCAGTGTATTTGAAGGTGGTGTGTGTGTCCCCCTGCTTCCGCACCTCCCTGCTCTCGGGGGTGAGTGTCAGGCCCCGGTTTAGGTCACGGGGGCTGGGGCCATGTGGGTCTGGTGGCATCCGTGGAGGAGGAGAAGAGGTGTCGGGTACCACGGCTGGCACAGGGCCCGGGTCCTGCTGCCCAGGCGCCCATCTGCAGGGCCCAGGGAAGGGTGTCGTGGAGGAGGTGGCAGGAGGCAGGGGGCAGGCAGGGGGGGATCGGGAATTTGGGGGGGTGCCGGGGCAGGGCACTGCACTGCTCTGCCACGTTCTTTTCCCAGCCACCTCCTGCTTCTGCCTGGAGAGCACCCACATCCCAGCGCCAGGAACCCAACCTCCTCGGCAGGCGCTGCCTGGCCACAGCCTCCTGCCTGCTCTGTTTGTTTTCTGTCTCGCTTCGCTAAGTGCCTCCTAATTTTTTCCACAAAGAGCCAGTGCCTGCCAAGGGGCACAGGGGTCAGCACTCATTACGGCAGGAAACACATCCAGCCGCTGGCTCTTACAAACAGCCCTACAACAGGAAAGGTCACAGGAACCCACGCCAGCAACAGGTGGCAACCCAGAACAGCCCTATGCTAAGGGACCGGGGGACAGAGGCCACTCTTCACCTCCTGGAGGAGCCTCCTGATGTTTAACCCAGCCACCAGCTCGGTGGCTGCAGGGTCTGTGTAACAGGGGAGAGGAGGAGCAGTGCAAGACCTTGGCATTAAGGACATCCATTTTGTTCCTGGGCGTAGAGCGGTCTGTCTCATCCCCTCGGAAGCCGTGTGTAAGTGGAAGGAGCAAGATAACAAGGAAGGGTTTTAACAAACAGAGGTTTGTACCTCTGAGCAGGTACAAACAGGAGATGGCACAATTTTAATTGCCCGTTCACACAGCACAAAGGCCTTCAAAGACGCCAAGTGACACCTGTGGTATCAGGCCAGACGCAGTCCCACTGCCAGCCAAGCCTTGGGAGCCCATGGCAGGGACAGCCCTCATCAAAACCTCCTGACCTCCGCAGAAAAACTTGCACTGCAGGACAGCCACACCTGCAGGCAGCTATCTGTCACCAGGCTTCAGAGATCCCTTCCCACACGTCACCTTCTCTCCTGTTTCTGCTGCCTGCACCAAAGGTGAGCACAGCACCTCAATTCCACTCGAGAGCAGCTTCACAGTGCTGGGTGGGGATTCCATGGGTTTACACCCAGGCACACCAGCTCTTTAAAGAAAAGTCCTTTACTCCATACCAGGAATAGCGCCGTCCTCGCAGTCCCTAGACAAGGAGCTGCTGTTGGGCCCAAAGGTGAGTGCCACACGTCCTCCTGCCACTGCTTGTAGGGGATCACTTTGCAAGGATAAGGTCAGCACTTCCTCCAAGAGTGGCCAAGACGGAGCAGGGCTGGATGCCTCCCCAGGCTTCACCCCATCCCCTACATCCGCTTGCCCCCCTGAGTGACACCGGAGCCCTCCCGGCAGGAAGGCTGATCTGGGGGGCCACCAAGGTTTACCCGCAGGCAGGGAACAAGCCCAACAAGGGTGTGCAAGTCACATGAAGGCCTGGTGGCCGTGACTCAGCTGGAGGATGGGAAATGCTCCGAGACTGCCTGTTTCATGAGATTTCGTACGCGTGCCTGAACTCTAGCCATGTTGCTCATGGATCCTCCTACCTTTTGCCAGGGTCCAGCGAACCAGCCTCCTGGGCAGCGTCCTGCCTGCTTCCACCTTCAGCCACCAGCTGCGGGGACACGTGCTTGTATTTCACAAGACGTATGAGTGTACGTGATTTTGCACCATCACTGCAGAGCTGCAACAGACATAAGCCCTCCCAAAATGAGGGCAGGTAACCTGGTTCAAATCAGAGGCCGGTCTGGCTCGAAAGCTTGTCTCCATCACAGGGCAAAACCAGATGCCAAGAGAGGGTAAGTGTGGCACAGGCATACACTAACTCCCTGACTGCTCTCCCAGCCTCCGAGCTGGGAGGGATATGTTGTTCCTTTCTTTTGTAGCCCACAGCAGGTTTCACTTCTGTGAAATCCCTGCTTCCCTGCCTAACTCAGGAGCCCATGAGCAAGGGCAGCATCTCTCCCCGCATGCAGGGCCTCGAGCAGGGCTCCCTCACCCTCGCCATCAAAGGGTGGATGAACATTGGAGAGGCTTCTCCGTGCCAGCCATGGCTTTACAGGCCCGGATTGTATCCACCCTACAGCACGTTTTCTAAACAGAGAAATTCTAGCTCACTTAGTCATCCAGGCACAGCTCCACGCCTTCGGTCCTCCTTGTTGCTTTCCTCCCAACCTTCCCTGGCTCCCCTCGACCCTTCCAGAGATGCTGGGGCTGGGGGCACGCAAGGACTGCAAAGGGGTGAGACGCCAATTTGGAGAGCTGCAAAAGGCTTTCCTGCTTTGTTTCTGCTTTCTCACTCACAAAGATGATTGGACGTGTTTTTTAAGCACAAAATAGCCAAAATAGCCCCAGGCCTTGCTGCGAGTGGCCAGCTCAGTGTGTAATCTTGTTTGTGGATTTGGGACTTTTCTTCCCGCCATCTACCACTCGATTTTTATCTAAACTGAATTTCATCTGCCTAACAGCCGGTGTTGTAATGGTCTTCTGTACTCTTCCTAGCTGGCATTTGTCTCCATGAACTTGAGTAATCCAATCGTCTCGGCAAGACCTGTCATCCCATTGCTCATTCCCTATTCCAGGTTGCTCACAAACATGTTGAAAAAACATGGGACCCAAACACAGCGATCTCTTTCCACCACAAAAACTGACCACTGACTCCTACACCCTCCTTCCTGTTTTTGTAACAATTATGGAGCCACACAAGGACCTTCCCTCCTGACAAGCCTGGGCTGAAAGCCCTGGATTAATATTTTTTGGAAAATGGCGTGGGTGCCCCAAGTTCAGAGTCCCTACAAAGTGCTGCCCCAGCTCAGGGGGGCTCCCCAGCAGGAGCCTTCCCCCCTGCCCACAGGTACCGGGACGATGCAGCAGATTCACATGTCAGCTTTTCCCTGAAGTTCCCTCCAGCCCTTCTTAGAAACCAGCGTCACATCATTCCCCCCTCCCAGTCCCCGGGGGCCAGGGCAGTCGTGAATGAATGACTAGAGACGACATGTGACAGCCAGACAGAACCCTCCCTTTCCTTCTGGTGAGAATCGCCTTGCCCTAGTGACTTGTTGCTGTCTAGCTTTGCTTTCTAACCTTTCCCCTTCAGTTGTCCTGAGGAGACTCACAAAAGAAGGTGGAAGAAACTGCTCGGGCTCTTCTGGAGTGGACAGAGAGGCAAAATCTTTACCTGGCTCTTCTGCGATGGCCTCTTTTCCCCTCATCTCCCCTCCCTCCAAAGGACTGCAGCAGGCTTCCTACTCCTGATGTGCTTCGTGAGCAGTTTCAATCAGAGAACTGTCAGCACTTCCTATTATTCTTGTTGTTCTCCTTTCCGAGCCCTGCCTCTCTGCAAACAGGCTGTGCTGCACCATCCGCTCCCCGGCTGCTGATTCCTGCATCCTGAGGCAGGAGCTTGGCAGGACAGTAGGATGGGGGCATTTCTGTTCCCCTGCTTGCCTCGCAGTGGCCTGGCCAGCAGAAAAAAACCTGCAAGGCAGCCCATGCAGCAAGGTCCCTGGGCAATATTTCTGACCTTCCTCCTTCCACAGGCAAAAGGATGCAGCTCTGGTCCCTCTCTGCCTTGGGGCTCGCAGCCAGCACACAAGGTCCCTGCAGAGCAGTACGGAGGCTGTCCCCGCTCCCAGCACCCAGCACCGGCCGTTATCTCGGCTGCCGGGTGGCGTGGGGAGGCGCGGGGGGAACGTTCAGCCCTGCGGTGTGTTTTGAACTGCGCACACGTCGCCAACTGCGAAGTCCCTTATCTGGAGAGTTCAAGGAGCTCCGAGAGGCTCCCGGAGGGCGCTCAGCCCTGGCAGGTACAGCAACCCCAGCTGGGCAGCAAATCCCCCAGAATTTGCAAAAGCCCGGTGGGACTCCAGTGCTGCCCCTGAAGGGCTTCCCACCAGGGAGAGGGGAGCAGGCAGCAGCGGGGCAGAGCCAGCCACACAGCCCTGCTGGGCAATGCAGCTGGGACTCCTCCACACATCACCGAGGCCCCACCGGGGCTGCCGACTGAGGTTTCAACCCTAGGTGGGGGTTTTTTTGGCCATATTGCTGGCCAAATACCAACAAGGGGGCCCTAGTGATGGCAGCCCCATGATGAACACACACACCACTCTCCTCAGCACACGGCAAGCCCCCAAGCCCAGGCACTCCAGGTCCCCGGCCAGAAAAATCCCTCCAGCCACCCAGTAACAACCCAGACAGGAGATGGGTGCTCCTATTCCGCATCCCATCAAAGGCTGCACCACCCAGCTGGGGCACTACCTGTGATGGGGGAACATTTTAATGTCACAGCAAGAAGCTTACCAGCTTGGTTGGTCCCAGACCCTCGCTCCTGGTCACTTCAGGCCACAGGACTGTAGGGAACGCACAGCCTTGGGAGAGGCAGGAAAAGCCCCACAAATATCGGAGCAGTGACCTGCTCCAAGGCCAGTGGTTCAGGGGTGCAGGAGGAGATACAGTGCTGGGGAGGGGTGGGGGGCAGGATTAAAGGGGGGTACGTCACTTCTGAGGAGCTGTCAGAGGAGCAGAGATAAGCTGCGCTCCGGAGCTTGTTTGCAGAGGCAGGATTCATAGGGGCTGTTCCCAGAAGCTGGTTTCCCTGATGGCATCCACTCAGGACACTGTCCCCAGGGACTCTAAGCCACAACCCTGACCTGCTTATCGGTGGGCTGGGGAAGGAGGGCTAGATTCAGGTTGCATTGGTTGGAATTTTAGAAAAATAAAGAGCCTTTCTCCCAAGGGCAGAGGGAGGGATTTGCTCAGGACTCCACTCAGTGCGGCTGCAGAAACCTCCAAAACCAGAGAGAAACCACCTTCAGGCAGCTTCAGGGGCTGCCGGGGGTGCAGGGGTGAGGAATGACCCACAGGCAGGCACAGAGGATCCCATCAAGTTAATGCCACCCAGCCATGGCTTCCCGTGGGACTGCCATGGGTTTGGGATGTCTCACCCCAGATCTTCATCCTCATTTGGCATCCTCTGCAGCTGGCATACCCCTGAAGCCCATGTCTGCAGGTCTGGTCTGAGCTCCCCAGGGGTGCCAGTGTGGCTGGTGGAGGTGCTGCCTGGCTCTGCTGTGGGGAAAGGAGTCCCCATGCCACGGTCCCCATGGGGAGGGGGGTGCTGCAGGAAGGGGTGCTCCCCTGGGGTTGGCGATGGGGCTGCAGCGGGAAGAGGCACAATGCAAGGAAGCTGCGTTTCCACTTCCCAACTGAGAAATCCCTACAGGACCCCTGGTGAGAGCAACCTGACACCATTAATGTGAAAATGAGCTGGGAGGACAAGCAGCAGCCAGAGGCAGCCCTGAGTCAGGAGCAGGTCCTCCATGCACAAAGGAGCCTGGCGCTTGGTGCACTGGTAGTACAGGCCACCATGTACCAGGACAGCCATGCATGGGGGACAGAGGCAATCCCAGCCATGCCACAGCACAAGGCACAGTGCTCCTGCCTGCCCACAGTCTGGTTCTCCTGCAGGCAGGTGATACTCCTCACCTCCACCCAGCTGGAGAGCCACACTTAGGTAAGATCTCCCTAGGGCATGGCTGCCAGACACATCTCCTCTGGCTTTAGCAGTTTCTCCCCAAGTCACGCTCAGGCTTGCTCAAGAGGAATCTCGATCTGTACAGATGATATCTTGGCCAGCCACACCTTGGGCAGCCATGGTAGCACGTTGGAGGGATGGGCTGAACCTATAGGACCATGTCCCCATTTCCCCCTCATGTCTGCAGCTGAAAGGAGTGAAGGTTAGATCTCTAAAGAGGAAGCTCACAACAAGATGAGAGAAGCCCAAAACAGCCCATGGCCAATAAGTCTGAAGATAAGGATTCGGTGAATGCATGGGAAGAAGCCCAGGCTGGCCAGGCTGTGAGAGTCCCACAAACAAGGAATGATGAAGAAGGGCAAGATGAGTTTCTCCATAGCCATCATCTCTACCAGCATCGTGTGGCTACCTCAAGGTCACTACTCAGGAAGCAGTAACAGAGGGAAGAGCAGGACAGCAGGAGGCCACCTGCCATTGGTGTCCCCAGGGTGCTGGGATGGAGAGGGTAGAGGATTCCTCCTTCATTGCATCATGTTCCTGGCCCCAGAACTGAGCTTGGAGCTGGCAGACCCGGGAAGGAGTAAGGCCAGAAACGACACAAGGGAACTGAGCAAGGAACAACCTGTGGCAAGGGAAGAAGGATGGGAATGGCTTACGCTGCAGCCAGAAGGTTCTCAAAACAGCCCTGCAGTGAGGGGCAGGGCATGGGGGGCTGTGAAATCATTGGAAAGTCCAAAAGCCTCTCTAAATTGTTCCCCAAGCGATGCACAAGGCCCCTGTATGCATGGAGTCCCCGGCAGAGGAGGCTTGGGGGGCTCAGCTCAACCCCAGACGTTCTCTCCCACCCCAGATGCCACTATGCGCTTTATGGGGGCTGCTCCCCCCAGGAGAGCCCAAGAGCACAGGACTTGCTCACTCAACCCCCGAAGCACAGCTGCTTCTGGAGCAAAACTCCGCATGGGCCAGTGCATCTGCAGAGGTGCCCAGGAGATGAAGGGCAGGAGAAGCTGCCCACAGCACCCCCCTGCCCACTGCCACCCAGGCACCTCCCACACCCTGGGGCACATTCTCCTCCTGGGGGACAGGCCCCGTCCTTCCAGCTCTGGCTCCTTTCCATACAGAGCATGTGTCGGATGGGAAGGTGCAGAGCTGGCAGCAGGACTCCCAGCTGCTGAAACACATGCCCTTGGGCTGTGCTGCTCCCTCAGCCCAAGCTCCCTGGACAGGTGGGAGAGCATCCCCGGGGCTGAACAGAGCCAGCCTTGCCCCTGCACCCAGAGGGCTGGGTGGAGGGGCCACAGCAGCTGCCAGCCCTGCCAGGGGGTTGGCACAGGGGCAGAGCTCATTTTGCCCCTGCTCATCAATTTTTCAGCAGCTGGTCCAGGCTGCACAGCTGCTACCAATTTAGTGGGAAACAGGGCGGGGGGGGGGGAGGGAAGCGGAGGAGTGAAATCAGGGCTAAAACAACACAGTTGACCACTGGCATCACTATCTTCCCAGGTCCCAGATTTTGGAGGGGCAATTCCTTCCTGCTGACCAGCAGCCCCCCAGGCAGAAGCTGGGACGGACATGCCGGGGGCAACCACTGCCAGGCCTGTGGCAGGTCGAGGTTGGCTCCAGCCACCGCATGTCAGCTGTGCCCGGCAGCTGGGACAGAAATAAAAGGTCTATTTTGGGTCCCCACAGACCAAAGAGGCCTTTTGCTTATAGGCCAGGTCAGGAACAGGGGCCCTGGCTGACTGCTGCTTTCGGCATGAAATGTCCGCAGCCCTACTGGGAAAGGGGATGGCGAGCAGGGAAGCAGGTTTTGGCGTCCACCTTGGTCCCACATGGTCCCTCTGCCAGTCACTTGTCCTGCCGAGATCCCGCTCGCTGCTCCAACAGCAAACCTCAAACTGGCTTCAGCTGCTAAATGCAGCCATTTCACAATGGACCAGGATACGGCAACTCTGGTCCACAAGACAGGGTATGTCTGTCATACCCTCATGTCCCTTGTCCCACCCAAGAGGTGCCCCACAATCTCCAGAAACAAAAGGAGGGAGAAGGGATGGATGCCCTGGCTGGGTCTGAGTAGGGGACACTCCAGGAGCCGCACACACCTGCATGTTTCCCAGCTGACTTTAAATTAGGCTGAGGGGAAGGAAGATGCTGGCTGCTGGGAGCCGGGGTTGCCACGTCCCTGCTCTGCAGCAGCTCGAGAAGAGCCGCATGGGCAGCACGTGGTCTGTGGACTGAGGAAAGGAAATCTAAGGTGGCAGCATGCCATCAGCTGCGTGGAGCAAGCAAAGGGCTCGGAGTAAACACCCAGGGCGGAAACGCCACCTCTGGCACCCTCTTCCCTCCTCCCTGAACAACTCTGCTTTTCCCAAACCGTCTGGCAGGACGAAGGTCTCACATCTGGAGCCAGAGCAAGACTCGAGGTGGACACCTCCTTCGGAGGGAATAAGTCAGAACCCAAACCTCCTGCTCTTGGCACTGGCCTTGGCTAGCCCGCGGCAAACAGGAAAACCTCTATGTGAGTAGGATCAGGCAGAGAGAGCCAACAGGAGGTGGGGAGCTCACCCCCGCGTCTGCCCAAAGCCCAGCAAAACAGACTCTCCTGCATGACCAACAACAAGAAGCCCGGCCACAAGCAGGGAAAGGGCAAGTCACATCCCCTCCAAATCCCATCTGGCAGGCGCTGCCACATCCATGCAACCAGCTGATGTGTCACAGCCAGGAGGTGCCAGGCTGCCTGGGACCATGAGCATCCTTGGGGATGCCTCAGGGAAGCATGGAGTCCCCTGCACAGGAGCCCCCCTCACGCTGCTCCCTGCAAGCTCCAAAACGGCACTTTGGAACAGTCTGGCATTCACTTGCAGGTTCTGCTGGCATCCTAGCCTCCGCCATGTTAATTTGGGGAGCAGAGGAGACAGGGGAAGCTCTGAGACCCCCCCAACAGGAGACCCAAAAATACCATAGCCTCTTGTCAGAGCTGACTGGCCACCTGGCAAGGTGTCCTGCAGGAGCTTGCCAGGGTGCCTGAACACGCTGGGATGCCAACGCACTCCCATGGCGATGTGGGTAGATAAGGAGCCCAGGGTCTGACCCAAGCTGAAGCAATCCCTTTCTCACACTCTATGTCCACACCTCGCAATCCCTTTCTGGCACACCATGTCCAAACCTTGCAATCCCTTTCTGGCACACCTTGCAACCACAGGGAAGGAAGGGAGGGACAGCTGGTGAACAACTAGGGTTTGTTTATCGGTGTCTGGGGCTATTTACTGCTGTCGGGTTGTGTTTTTGGTCGAAAGCTTCTCTTTTGGAGACAGCCCAGCTGCAGAGCCCAGGCAGGGCGAGTGCAGGGCCCTACGGCAGCTCCCTCCACCCGCTGTGGGGCACGGCTCCTGCCCCCTGTCACCTGGCACCCCGCTCCTGCTCTGCCTCTGGGGTAACCTCCCCAACTGGGAGATCAATACCCTGATGTGGTTCACCACACAGTCACCTCAGCCTTGTATTGCCATGAGGAGAAGGTGTGAAGACGGGAAGAGAAGCCGCAGGGG
This sequence comes from Scolopax mira, assembly GCA_004320125.1. Classification (NCBI taxonomy): domain Eukaryota; kingdom Metazoa; phylum Chordata; class Aves; order Charadriiformes; family Scolopacidae; genus Scolopax; species Scolopax mira. Next base: position 18,336 of record BJBW01014936.1, read on the forward strand.
AGGGCATATCCCTTCTTAATGACTTGGTTGTGTTGCCGTTGGTCTGCTTCCTCCTGTGGTTAATGGATAATGCTCCTGCTCTCGCCAGGTCGGCACAGAGACTGTCTGGGCTGAAAGCACTGTGCTCCCCACGTGTACCCCACAGCAGCAGGCTCCCCGAGGGGGCAGAGGTCCCATCCAGAGCAAATACCATTGGGGAGCACCACAGCACTGAAGGACAATATCCCAGACCAGAAAAATGGAATTGCCTCTAACTTGACCCTAAAGCCAGGAAAAGACAAGGCCTGTTGAAGGCAGGGCAGGCAGCTTCCTTCAGAACTGAGCCAGGACCATGAAGGGGGCCACCACTCCCTCCCGCCTCCCCAAGCTGTTCTTCAGGAGCAATCCCCAAGCCTAAAAGATGGGAGCTCCTCTCTCCAGGGTTTCCCATGAGCCAATCTGTAGGAAATGCCCCTCAAAGTCTTTGGGCTCCTCTAGGCAAGCCAGCCCTCAGTGGGTGGTATAAACCATCGTGTGGCACCGGTGGGTGGCTGTGCTAGGTGTGATGAATGAGGCAGGGGTGAGGACCACATTTGGCAGTGGGAGAAGACAAGCAGAGTAGCCCAGGCAGGGTGCCTCTCTCCCCAGCAGCCTTCTAGGAGGCTCGCAGTGGCAGTCCACTGGTCCCCATACGCATTCAGGTTGATGGCTTGTCCTCAGCCCAGCAAGGCTGATGACCCAGTCCAGCTGCTGTGACTCAGCCTCAGTAGGTGTCTAGAGAAGGCTGTTTGTTTGGTGGAAGGCTGACTGCACAACCCTCTGGTCCTGCCGCTGCTCCCGACCCAGCCGCATCCTCCCCAGCCTTGTTCTTCCCTGCCTCCAGCCCCTGCCTGCTTCCTCCTTTCTACTCACTCCACGAATTTCCAGCTGGAAACTTCACAGTGAGATGTTTTCCCATCAGACAAGTCCTAAAAGGGACGTGAACTAAAGCAAATCCCACCGGCAGCGATGTGGTGGGAAGAAGGCTCTGCAGAAATCTGCCCAATTTCCTGCTGGCTTCTTCTGCGTGAGCCGGCAGGCAGGCAATAGGTCTCCACAACCCTTTGCCCTAAAAAAAAGCCAGTCTCCTGGAGATGAAGCCTGACTGTGCTCATTCATGGCTTAACTAAGACGCTGAAAGACAGCCTCAAGCACTGCACCCAGAATGCCAGGCTCACCAATGTGTGCCATGGATGGTGCCCGACAGCCATGCATACTTAGTGAGCCTCCCCTTTCTCAGGAATCAGTAAGACCAGGGAAAAGCCTGCCCCGAGCTGGAGCAGGACCAAAATGTCACAACAATGATGTCCACACTACCAGCATCAGCAATGAAGTTAGAAAGGGCTAACGCTACCCCTACGCAACAGCTTCCCTTATCTCTTGGGAGCAACAACCCTCATACACGTTCCTCACGCAGCACCAAGGCTCCTCTCCTACATGGGGACTCCAGAGCCAATGCCCCCACCAGGTCTGCAGGGTCTGGAGTGGGAGGTGGGGTGCAGTGTGGGGTCCCTCCAGACCACACATCGTGATCAAACCAAACCCACCCAGGGACTACCCCTGTTCCATGTGCTCTTTTCCCCATCCCACGTCTTGCAAGCTCTTAACCTGGAAAGCACTTGGTCTTTATCGTGCTGCTTAATCAAATCCTAATTGCCGTGTGGCTGTTAAAACCCTGAGTACTGCCCATCTGCGAGTGCCCGCAGCTCTCACTCTGCACAGTGGTTTGCACCTGAGCTTACTGGCAGCCAAGTACAACTTAGCACTTGGAGGTGCAACCCCAAGAACTCACAGCCCTGCAGCCCCAGGGCAGAGGTAGGTGCTGGGGGACTCAGGAAGGCACAGGGAGACGAGTGGAGTGTGCGCTGTGGGGTCGATACTGAGCTGGGAGGGACAGCAAGCAAACAGCATTCTGCTGATAAGAGTGGGTGTTGCAGCTTCCTTAATACTTGCCAAGGACCATGATGTTACACTGGACAAAAACAACTGAGATCTACATGTGTCCCAGAGAAAGCACTGGAGGCTGCCTGCTGGCTTCCCAAAGGTGATGGCCAGCATCTTCCCATCTGGACAGGGCAGGCGGGTGCTCCTGGGCTCCCTCTGGCCAGACAGGCCAGTCCCCAGCCCTGACTCTGCCAGGGAAGCTGGGAATGGGGCCGGGCACAGCAAGGAAGAAGCACAGGAGGGCACTCACAACATGGGAGTGTGTCAACAGGTACCTTGTCTTCTGTGCCCTGGCTTCCCCCAAACCACAACAAGGAGGGACACAGGTCAGGCCAGGGCAAGAACAAAGCCCATGGCTCATCTTCAAAGAGGAAGAGGCTCATTAATACCTCCCAGCCCAAGATAATGAGAGCAGCCATGATGGGGAAATGATGCCAACAGTTAATTATGCAGCTTAGGGAGGCAGGAAGGGAGGGAGAAGAGGGACAGCTGGCAGGATGGAGGTGCCACATTACCCTGTGGGCTGGCGCTACATTTGCTGGTTCAGGATGGAGTGCATGTCTTCATCCTCTTCACTCCAGGTACTTGGTACAGCGTAGGTCCTCGCCTCTCATCTGTGCTAGCTGGGGAGGAACACACTCTGCAAACCATCTTCTGAGGCCTATTTTACAGCCCTCAGTGCCACACAGAAAGCACCCCTGCTCTGTGAAGACCTTCTTGATGAGCTGAGAGCAAACCTACCTGTCTTTTCCAGGAGCAAAAGGCAACAGTGAGAGCAGGAGTGTGCTAGAGTGCACACATGTGGTGTCGGCACTGCGCTGACACCGTATCATAGAATCATAGAATGGTTAGAGTTGGAAGAGACCTTAAAGATCATGGAGTTCCAACCCCTCTGCCATGGGCAAGGACACCTCCCACTAGAGCTGGTTGCTCAAAGCCCCATCCAGCCTGGCTTTGAACACCTCCAGGGATGGGGCAGCCACAACTTCACTGGACAACCTGTTCTGGTGCCTCACCATCCTCACAGTAAAGAATTTCTTCCTGATATCTAATCTAAATCTCCCTTCTTTCAATTTAAAATCATTACCCCTTGTCCTACCCTTCCACTCCCTGCTAAAGTGCCACCCCGCCATCTCTCCTGTTGGCCCCCTTCAGGTACTGGAAGGCTGCTATGGTACCAATGGTCCATGAGCCATACTCAGACAACCAGTGAACCTGAGAGAAAAGCATCCCTGCCTAGTCACATCCTGAGACAGGGACAGTAGGGAAGGCAAGCCCAGGGGAGCCCGAGGCTGTCCGAAAGCTCACAGGGGCTGGCGAGCGGAAACGATGCCGCCAAGCCGGGATGCGGTGCAGGAGGGGAGTGGGATTTCCCGTGTCGGCATTCACAGAAGTCCCTCAATTGTGTCAGCTCACAACAGGCAACTGAGGGGCCATTGGGCTGCTTCCTGCTTTGGAGCAGCCGGGAAGCGCATCCAGCTGTGGTCAACAGCTGCACAAATTCCTCCCGCAGCCCCTAGCCCTGGGGAATCTACTCAGCTCAAGGATACAGGCTCACTTGTCTGGGATCCCACAGCCCCAGGGCTTGGCTGCTACTGCCTTCCCACACAGCCCGCAGCTCCAAAGCCCATTCCCAAGAGGCAGATGTGAGCGCTGGTGAGTACAGGCAGGGACTGTGTTGGTCTGGCAGCATTAGCACCTAGCAGGGGTGTGAGGCTCAGGTTTAACTGGAGGCTCAGATTTAACGACAGGGGTGGGGAGGGTTGCACAAAAGGGCTCCACAGGAGCCACTCGGTGCTCCTGCCTGGATCAGGCTCCCCGTTAACCATTCCTGGTTTGCTCAGGAACGGAAAAAAAACGCTTACTGAAATCTTCCACAGCATCCCACAGCCAACTCAGAGCATTTTCTTGAGCAGGACCTGGAACAACCCCCGGCCCAGCAGCTTTGCTACCAGCCAAGGGGGCTGCTCGCATGGCAGCACATGGCACCCAGCCCATGTGCTCTCCAGCGGGTCCCCGCAATGTGCGCCCGGCTGCGGCGCCCACACGCCAGTCAGCGGCAGAGACGCACATCCCTCCAGCGGGAGAACGGCTGCACAAACCCCTCCCTGAACTCCTCCATCCCAGGCACCAGAGCACCCCCAAAACCCCACGCTGGCTGCTCCGCTTCACAGCCCCAAAGCCACATGCTCTTCTTCCGGCAATAACTACGAAAGAGGATTTGGAGTTGCCAAATGTGTGAAAACACAGCCCCCCCGCCTCGCATCCCTAAAAGCGGCATCTTTGCATCCCCCACACCCCCCCACACACCCCCCGAGCCGCCTTCCCCCGCCACGCTTCGGGGCCGGATTCTGAGCTTGTATCCCCGACACCCCCCCCCCCCTCCCGGTTCCTTCCGAGGTTCCGAGCAGCGTTTCAAAGCTGCCGGGTGCGTGGGGAACCTCGGAGGGAGACGAGGGGGGTTTCAAGCCCAGCGACTTTGAGCCAATACCTTCAATAGGGGCGCCTACCGCTGCCCGCCCCCCGGCTTCTTGCCGGCTCCGGCGCCTTCTCTGCTGTGGATGGAAAACCACCCCCTCCCTCTCTGCTCAGACAACTCCTCCTCCTCCTCCTTTTGCCGCCTTCAGCGCCACGCGGTTCCCCTACGGGGAACCCCCACGGGAAACTCCCCCCCACCTCACCCACCCCCGCCCTTTTTCCCCGGTGGGAGAGAAGGGGGAAGATGCGCCGCGACCCTCGGCGGGCAGCGGTACCCACCCCACGGGTGAACCCACCTGCTCCGCGCTCTTCCCGCGCCGCGCCACGCCGCTTGACTGGTGCCGGCCCTCCCTCCGGGCTTGCCCGCCCCTGGCTCCCCCCACTGCCCGCGCCTGCCCGCGTTCCCACGCCCCGCAGCCGGCGGGGAAGCCCCCGGCCCCCGCAGCCCGCGGTCTATTAGCAACGCACAGCCCCGGTGGAAGGAGAGCAAAGCCCCTCCTTACGCTGCGCCCACTCCGGGGTTGCTTTAATATCCATGTAACTGCTATAATATATATATATATACACACACCCGTGTAACTGTTATAGCCCTAAAGGGAGTTATACATGATGTTACGGCTCTAAATGGAGTATGAACTGGGCCCGATTACTAGGTCCACCACTTGTTCCTGGAGCTGCATCCTAATGCGGATAAAACCCCTCCTTGCTGGCAGTCACCACTTAATGGGTGTAAAAGAAATAATAAAATAAAAATACATATCTATCTCTTGCTTTATGCAGAGATCTGAGGACAGCAGTTTGCATGGCGCGTTCATGTTGCTGTTACCCAGGAAGGCAGGCGATGCGCAGCCCCTGCTGAAATTTACCAATTCCCCTGTATCCAGGGGATGTAAGTGTATCCAGTATCCAAAGGGCAGGCGTGGACTCTTAAGCTGTTTTTCTTTCAGGCTGCTTGCCTCCAGGTTCCTATCTCTCCGGAAAAGATATCTCCTCCGCTGTGATAAAAGCCTGTTGTTTTGCTGTCAAGTGCCAAGGTGCAACAGGCCTCCGGGGGCACTTTGTCCCACAGCAAAGGGGAGTGCACCTGAATCCACCATCATATGCAGGCAGTTAAACGGTTCTGCAGAAACCCTATTAATATAGCTCAGTATTTCAAGGTGCTTCCGCTGGGAACACAGGGCCCTCCTGGCTTCCCCCCCACCCCATCCCCCCCCCAATCACCTACACCAACAGCACCAGGAAGTCCCTGAAGCAGCTCTGCCTGCAAAAGTGCTTGCTTCATTAATAAACAGCCTTGGAATATTCTCGGCAGACACCGATCAGCTTGGGTTAGAAATTAAAACTGGAAGTTAAAACACCCCCGAATGCTCTGGCAGATTCCCATATCCCTCAGCAAGATGCTCTCTAACACACATCTCCCTGCAGAATCCAAACACCAAGCCTGCATTTTGAAAACCTGCATAAGCAAAAAGCTTATATTTTTAAAACAGACCTACACAAGCAAAAAGTCCCCAAAACCAGAGAAAAAGCCAATGGGGACAGGAGTGAGACAGCTACTGGTGCTTTCTGAGACGCAATGGAGTGTCACCCTCAAGAAGCTACTTCTTCACTGTCCTGCTCAGTAGCAGCCTCTGCTGCTGTATCTCTTGGTAGATAGTTGTTGTGGTTATGGGTTTTTGGGGTCAGTACAATAGAGCGTGCTGAGAACATAAAGTGAGCAGCAGACAATGTTGTCAGATAGTAAGACAGGAGGCTCTTGCCTTAAATGTAAGATTCATACCAGATCAAATTAAATTTAAAAGCTCCCATCTCCAATTAAGCTCCTGCTGTGTCTCCCAGGCAATGATGGATCCTGTCCCTGGGCCTGCCTTACTTCAGCCCGCTTTCCCTATGCCTTTCTGATTTGGAAGGTCTTCTTCTGGGTGAGCTGCAACACAGACAAAACCTCTCCTCTCCAAAAAAAAAAGCAAATTAGAAGAGCAAGATCACCTGCCTTGGGATGTTTTATATCATCTCCTCTCTAGCTTTGAGACATGCCATATTGTCACCTACGGAGCCTCCAAGCCTCCACGGCAGTCCCCCAGGACATCAATGCCACGGCACCTCAGGCCTTGTGTTTCCCCTCGAGATGTCTACACTTGTAGCTCAGCAGCATGAGCTAAAGTTTGAGCATCGCCACAATTTTATTTATCTATCTAAGCTCCAACTTTAGCACAGACTAAAAGATGTGGGAAATCGTCCCCCCACCAGGGACTCCCAAGCACAGGGTCCACAGGGTCCCAGCAGCTCCCAACTGAACCGCCAGGTTTCAGACGATTCTAGACACCAGGACAAGGCTCTCAGCATCATCAAAAGACTCAGACCCTGCTGGGAGGAGAAATGCCACAAAATTTACATTTGAGTGGATATTCCAGGAAGTCTCCACTTCATGACAGGGTGGGTATAGCCACTGCCTCATTCCAGGCTTTCAGCAGTAGGGTGTGTGGCACTTATCATTGCCAAAAGTACACTTTCAAGTGTTCTCTAATTCACAGCTCTGGTCCTTTCTGCACAGCCACTCCTGAGCACTGGAACCAGCGTCTCTCAGTAGAGCTTTCTCTCAGTGGGGACATAGGGCTTGAAATCCATTAGCACTGAAGAACATCGCAGCCACCAGTGACCGCAGGCAGATGGGAGGCCAGCAGATAGGGGAGGGGGAGGTGAGGAGAAAGGCAGCCTCCAGCTCCCCAGCACAGTGTGGGCCTTTGGCTGCTTGTCTGTGTGCAGAACTGCACGTCCACCCACGACTGACTTACAGGATGGGCTCTAATGAAGCCTTTCTTCAGGCAAGCAGGAGATCCAGAGTGAGCAAGACACCACGGAGTGAGGTAGGCTAAGGCTGGAAGAGAGTGTCCATTAAGGCTGGTGCGGGACAGAAGAAATTTCATCTGCACTGACAGGTGGTCTCAGGGGGATGATACCTTCTCCGTGAGGTAAAGTGACAAATCTCACAGCTGGTGATAACTCACTTATTGCCCCACAAACACAAGCCCTCACTGAAGAGCCAAGCTGCCTTGCTTCATCTTGACCAGACACATTGTCTTTGAGGAGCCCTCTGCTCCCAAGTGATTCTCATGTTCTCATCTTCGTGAGTACAATAACAAGCCTCCCAGAAGCCACAAACAGCTACGGTAGCGGTTCCTGCTCCAAACTGGAAACAGCTGGTGCTTTGCCCAGCACTGGTTCTGGGCCCGCCACTGTACTCCAGTACACCAGTACGAGACACAGAGCTAGATGTTTCACCCTTGTGTAATTTGGGGCAAGGAGAAAAAACTCGAGTGGGGCCTGGGGGCTCGTTGCTCTTCCACCCTCTCCATCCCTGAAGCAGCAGCCGTGGTGCCAAAATACACTGCTGCTGTTGGCAGATTGCTGCACTCTCCAGAGCAAAGCGAGAAGGCAGAACTCTGCTTTCCCGGAGGAAGGCAGCCAGCAAAGCCTCTCCCTTGCATAAGGACACGCTTCCCAGGACTTGCTGATGGGGCCCAAGCTGCCCAGCCCTTCCAGTTTTCTTTCTGAAACCTCAAATGGGCACTGTGGGCAATGCGACGCCGCCACCTGAGGTCCGAGTTGTACCCTCTGCTCAAAACCAGTGTGTCACAACATGCAGAACAACAAGGGAAAGCGCTCTCCCTTCAGAGACACTCGCTGCCAAACCTTTCACAAAAGCTGCTTTTTTTTTTTTTTTCCCTCTTGTAGCAATTCCCTGCTTCAACTAAAGCAGCAAAATCCAAAAGTGGAAAGCAAACAAACAGCTGGTTTGGAAAGCAAAAGCAGAAAGGGAGATTTATTCCAGGCTGTGGGTAATGCATCATACGAGCTGAAGGAATATTTTCTGTGCCTCTTGGGCAATATTTAAGTTTTAGGGCCTGAGGAGCTAGGAAGCATTTGCAGGCACTTTGTGTCTCCAGGATCTTGGCAGCACCCACATGGAACATTTTCCTCCAGAGATTTGCAAGCGCTTTGCAACTATACATTACTTAACCTGCCAGCCCTCCTCTACAGCGAGATTTCCCCTTCCCTCTACTGTGCCTGTGCTAGGGGCAGGGGAAACTGAGGCACGGCAAGGCTGTCAGCCCACAGCAGAGCTGAGGTTGGGGAGCTGCAAACCGTCTGGTTCTCCTTTCCATCACAAAACCACCCTTCCCTTTCCACGTGTGACCACACAGTGACAGCATTTCTCTCCATCGGGCGCTGCCCACCCCATCCCGGGGGAAGACATGGGCTGCTCAGCTCAGAGAGCCTCTGCCCCGTCCTCAGTGCCACACAGCAGAGAAACAGAGAGCCACTGTGCTTAAAAGTCCAAGCAGGCAGGCAGGAGGTGGGGAGGGGGGACACACACAAGCAGATTAGCAGCCATATCCAATTCTCTGCACGTGTGACAAGGCAGCAGAGCACAGCCCAGCTGGGAAAGAGGGAGAAGGGGCATTTTAATCATTCACACGGAGGGAAACACAGAATATGCTGGACCTCTGTCAAGTGCCAGCAGGTTATGAACCTATTAGCCAATGGAGAGGGGGGAAAAAATCACTACAGGCTTCTGGGAATCCAGTTATAACGAGACCGCAACGATCCTGTATGCTTTGATAATCAACAAAGCATCTCAGCCTCTTGCTGAGATCAGCAAATGGCTCAGGGGCTGGTTTAGTGTTGCTGTTCCCTTGCTGGCCCTGGCTGGCCAGGGTCCTGGCCCCAGAGCTGCTGGCAGACCCTTTTTAGGGTAGGAGTTCTCATAGGGCTCCCGACCGTGACCCCCCTGCCCTGGACCTTAGTGCCCTGCGTTTCAGGGTAGGAGGTGTCGAGGTGGAGGTGATGCTCACCTGATGACCTGGCTGGAACGAGGCGGGGAGTGCGTCTGTGATCACCTCCTGAGCTCTGCCCGTTGGCACAGGGATCCAGCCGGGCACGTCACCGCTCGCAGGGAGCCATGCAGATCTCCAGCACCCCGCCGTCCCTCTGCTTCCTTGTGTGAGCCGACCTGCCGGGATAAAGACAGGTAACTGCCTGTGACTTCTTCACTAGAGGTCTGAGGGCATCAGGACCTCACTACCAGCAGAGGAGCAGCCCTGGGCAAAAGCCCGCAAGGAGAGGCAGGGAAGAGGGAAGCACTTGCTGCTGACTGGCCTCCCCATGCTCAGCATCCCCCGGCTGCTACCACCGAGATGCAACGGGGTGGCACTGCTGCTCGAAAGCTCATGTGTCCCTGTGAACAAACAGCCTGGAGACACAGCAGGGAAGGTCCTTGGCCCTGAATGCCTCCAGCCCGGTGGCAGGGCCACGGGTGTTTTCCAGCCGGGCAAGCAGAAACAAACCCCATTGTCTGCCGGGCGGGTGCAGCTCAGCAAGGGGTGCCCATGGGGCTCCCAGGGGGTGGTGGGGTCCAGCCCAAGCTCCAGCCCCTCTCAGACAGGGCTGAGATGCTCCTGTGGGACTGAAGCATCTTTGGGATTGGAGTCACCTCCCAGCTGATAGGCTGGGGGAGATACAAACCCCTCTGCCCAAGCCACTGCTGAAGGTCTCCTGTCCCCTCCACCTCCTGGGCAACCCTTCCCACAGCAATCCCTCTCTCCACCATCCCCATCCCTCTGCCTCTCCCCCTGCATTCAGCACATCTTCCCTCCCTCTCTGCACCAGCTGCACCGCTGTTGCCTTCTCCTCCACCCTGGATGCCCATTTGCTCTCTCTTATAAGTATTTACTGCCTAATGACACCAATTAGTTGCAGAATTGCTGGGTGGCTAGTTATTGAGTGACAGTGGTGCAGCCACTGGCCAAGGATGAAACATTAGCCCAGGAGCAGGCAGTTTTCACCTGCCAGGGGCTGAGCCAAGACCTTGCTGAACTTGAGAGACACAGTGTGGGTTCCCATCCGTGGCTGGAAGAGCCAGAGTTAACCCCTGGCATGGCAGTGGGAAGGGAATGCCCTGCCGCATTCAGAAATGGCAGCCCCAGGGCATGGGCCACTCAGAGCACCCTGTCGTGGTTTCACACTAGGTGTCCTTGGCAGAGGATGGAGCTGGCGTTGGTGGAGGGAACCACACTATGGTCAAGGTCATCCGGCCCATTGAAGCAATGCTGAGGGCACATCCCACTCCTTGGCTGGCAGCACCAGCCTCCCGTGATGATGAAGCATTGGGCCATTGAGGAAGGAGCTGGCTGGCACCCAGCTGCCCTCGTAAAATGCCACACGGTAGCTGCAGGCAGCTGGGAACCAAGGAACCTGGCAGGAGGAAGGAGGGTGGCAAGTTGCTGTGTGGTCCTGCTCCCTGTCCCCACTACCCCCACAAATTCTATCCACACTCCATTGGAGCCAGGTGCCCAGAAACTCCCTGGATATCCAAGCACTATCTAAAAGGCAGAAGAAACCTTTCTGGAGGATGGCTGAATCCCAGACACAAGGGACAGCCTGGAGCCATGGCCCATGAGCCTTCTCCAGTTTCCTTGGTGGCAGTGGGCAGAGCTGTGCTCCAGATCTTGGGGAGCGCAGCCGCTCAGACAGGCTCCGCAGCCACCAGCACCATGGGGACCATGGCACATAGCCATGTGCAGACATGAGGCCTTCAAACTCAGTCCCAGGAACTCTCACGGCCACGCTGGCCCCAGTCTGTGCCTGGCCCAACAGTTGCTGGCCGGCATGGAGGAATTCAGCTCTGTGCAAACGTCTGGCACGGCTGACTAAGTTCTGTTTGGAGACTAAGCCCACCCTGTCATGCTTTTCCCCTTGGGCGAATCGGCTGTGGAGCTATGGCTGAATGCTCCCAAACATCCCTCGGGGAGGTCTCCAGGAGAGCCCTTTCCCACAGCTTCCAACAGTACCAGCCGTTCATCATTTCCCCTCCTTGCCGGTCACGCTTTTGTGGGTTCCCAAGCTGAAACGTGTGCCCCAGGCCATGCAGCAGAGTGCAACCATGAGACATCAAAAGAAGGGCAGGGAGAACCCAGGACCAGCAGCCTGGCCACCGGGTATCACCCTCCCATCCTCAGACTCCTTTGCAAAGCTGACTGTCCACCCATGGCCAGAGGATGTGCTGCCATGCCTGGGGAGAAGGTAACACTCAGGTGGGGGAGGTCCTGCGCCCCTCTCGAGTGGGGCTGGGGCACAAACTGCTTGGAGCCTAAAGTGCTCCCCCCTTCTTACTCCTGCTCCTGGGGGGTGGGGGGGGGAAGGGAAGTGGGGTGGCGGAGTTTAGGTCTCCCAGAGGGGAGCACTGGCTTCTGACCCCCGACCGCCCTCGCTGCAAAGCTGTCTGACTCCGAGTGGGGCTTTGCCGTAGGCTCGGCCACAGACTGTGCTGGGGACCCCCGGCAGAGCACCCACAAACTCATCGCCGGGATGCGGGCGGGCGGGTGGGTGCTGCCCCCTGCTGGCGTACCTCGGCGCAGCAGTCTCCCCACCCCCCCGCTTATGTCTGGCACGGGTGGCTGCGGCCCCCGGGTGGGCGGCCGGCTGCTGGGGGCCCCCCTCCCGTGACCGGGAAGCACGGGGAGCCCACGGGGAAGGGCTTAGCCGGTCTAGAGGCTTAAGTGTCTCCGCTACATGCCGGGGCCGGGGGGGTGAGAAAGCAGAAGGGGGGCACACAGCAGCGGTGTGCTCCAAAACCAGGGGGCTGAGGGCTGGCGGGAGAGGGTCTGGCCTTTCTGAGCTGGGAAGCATCCCGAGCCACCATCCCCGGGCAGGGGGCTGGGGAGAGGCAAGCAAGGGCCTGAACACTGGGCCCCTGGTGGCTCCTGGGTCTGCCAGGAGGATGAGGAGTCTCTGTGCTGGGGCAGGGAGATGGGGCCCACAGCACCAGGAGCTGTCTGCCCAAAGTGGGACCAAACATCCCAAGGGCAGAAGGTCCAGCTCTTGGATTGAAGGTGGTGAAAAGGAGCAGGGCAGCTTTTGCCTGTAGGTAACATACCAGGCAGAAGGGCAGGGATGGGGTGAGGAAGCAGATTTCAGGGTCCAGGATGAAGGCAGAACACGTTGGCAGTCACCTTGAGCGTGATACCTGTCCTCTGGGGCTGTGCCTGCAGCTCAACTGTAGACCACAGAGTAAGGGGTCCTGGCTGGTCCCCTGTGAGCTCTGAGTCTTGCAGGGATGGGATGGGGTGAGACAGGGACAAGCACGAGGCACATCTCTCAGCGTAGCTCACTTCTCAGGAGGCAGCTTGCCTGCTTCTCCCTGGGCTACCAGGCAGCCAGGAGCATCCTTGTGCCTCTGCCAAGTGTCACAGGGACAAGGGGGGGGTGCTCCTGGTGCTTCCTTCCCAGGGGTACATGGCCTGAGGTTGACCCGGCGTGTCCATCCTCAGCTGATCAGGACTCAGAGACAGTCTCCGGGGAAACACAGCCTGCTCTGCTAACACTGCCACCCAGACCCAGTAAATCTCCTTTCTGGCCAGCCAGAAGGGGAAAGTCAGCCCTGACAACAGTGGTTCTCATGAAGACCCCCACCTTTATGAAGAGAACTTGCAGACATCACTTTCTCCCTGCCACCTCCACTCTCTCCACAAGACCTGCCATCTGCGGTGGGTCCTAGTGGGTGGAAAAGACTCACCTGGCTTTCGCTATTGCTGTGTCCTGGGATGACAGTGCTGGGAAGCTTCGCAGCAGGGCTGAGCTGCTGCACAGTGCCCGGCAGCGTTGCCACAGTCATGGAGGTGCTGGGACCCCTGCAAAAAGCCAGGCTTCTCGAGAAGAAAAAAAGAGCTCCACAAAAGCCTGGCTTCCCAGTAAGCCCCAGAGTGGCTTGATGCTGCCAGTCACTCAGGTCAAGGCTGCCCTGGTCAGGCTGCTGTGCTGCTGCTGCCCATATCCCCTGTCCCGCTGGTCCCAGTGCCACCCAGCTCTCCTTCAGGGATGCTCTGCCCGTGCTTGGCAGGGAGCAGGAGCTCCTTATATGTCTGTGCAGGAGACAGCCAGCGCAGCACAGCACAAGCAGGCCAGTGGCAGCACGTGGCCATGCTCCTCCACCGCATCCTCCATCATCTTTCTTGTATGGGTCTGGAGACCAGGACAGATGGTGGTCTCCCACCACCCAGCCATGCCAGCTTCCCTCACTCCTTACCTTTCCCCATCCATCGCAGTCCCTACAGAGCAGGCTCCCTCCCTGGGGCAGCAGCAGGGCATGGGAGGGATAGGAGCAGCAAGCAGCAGTGGGGGCCCTCTTTTCTCACCTTGTGGGTGAGACCTTTACTGGAGAGGTAGAGCAGCGCCCTGACCTTGGGAGGCACCGTAGATGTGGGGGCAAAGGCCACCTGGTGAACCCTGCACTGCCTGTACATTCATCTCTCTGTCCCCTGTACTCCAGGTCAAGCTCCTGCAAACAAGCCTTGGGCTAAGCCTCGGGCCCCGGGGGCAGCCGGGACCTCTGCACTGGCCAAATCACGCCGAGGGCAGCTGGGGGAATGGCGCCTGGGGAGGAAGGAGCTGGATGGGGAACGGTACAAGGGCAGAGGGCAGCCTCTCGGCTCCCAGTGGTCAGCCTACAAATAGAAAGGGTCATGGGAGAGTGCCCAGCTATGGGGACAAAGGGCCTGTGAGAGGTGGATGGGGCTGCAGAAGAAGCCCTGGCAGGGAAGTGAGGGGTGGCACAGCCACAGGACCTCCAGGAATAGGGAGGGCTCTCCAACAGAGCCCCCTACAGTGCAGGCACCTGCAGGGCCATACAGGAACATGGTCTGGTGGGGCAGGGAGGCAGCCAGTGCTCAGGAAAGGCTGGGATTGACACAAAAAGGTGACAGGGGATGGCCGTGACAGTCCTGGGGTGATATCCCCATGGGCAGGGTAACCAAAACTCTACCCAGTTAGCTGGTGCTGGGGTGTGTGTGGTAAGGGTGTTTGCTGCCCCATGGCACTGTCCTGGTGCCTGCCATATCTCCTGGGACAGGTTCCCTGCCCAGCCCCATGGGGAATCCTGGACAGGGAGAGGAAGGCAGCAGCACCCAGCACAGGCAGTAATGGGGTCAAATCACTCATCAGACAGCCTGTTATGCCCCCAGCACCCCAACCTCAGCTGCTCTGCACTGCCACAGGACGGGTGCCAGGGCTTCCTGGAGTGCAGCCACCACCGCACCTGGGGTCCCCCCTCTCCTCCGGCACCCACCCACTCCTGTGGTGACTGGCACCAGCCCCTAACCCCATGCCCTGTTTACAGCCTACGGCGGCAGATCCCAGCCCTCTGACCGACACATCCCAGCCAGCGGGATACAGCGCAGGGAGCTCCTGCCTGGCCCGGGGTGGCTCATGGCACAGCCGTGTTTGCTTACATGTTTTTTTCCAGAGCTGGCAGGCTCCTTCCCGCGGTGCTGCCGGCTGGCAAGGCAGGATCCCGTACCGTTTGGGCAGAGGGCTGCCAGCAATGCCTGCCCGGGGCTCGCCAGGTCCTAGTGCACTGCCTGCCACGTCAAGGACACAGCACAGACGGGTGCAGGACAGCCCTCAGCCCTAGCTCAGGGCCAGCCCCGTTGCTGTTGGTGCTCCCACCCCTGCCCAACCCTGCCTCACACCCCACGCTGCCCCGGGTGCCCCAGCTGCAGCACTCTCATCTGCGAGGGGGATGCTGCTGGGGTCACCCTGCTGCTGCAGCCCCAGCACAGGGATGCTCCCCATTCTGGCTTTTCTCACATCTGGTGGCCCCTGCACCCTCCTGGGGAATCCTGTCCTCGGGGCACCCTGCCCCATGAGGGGGGACATTGCCATGCTGTGAGTTTGCCCAGGCAAGGAGGACAGGATGCCAGCAGCCAGCCTCACCACTGCGGGCCCCCCCATTTCACTTCCCCTTGCAGGGGGGGAGCACGCTTTGAATCCTCCTCACAGCCGTGGGTCCTGGTTGGGTTCCCAAACCTCTGTCATAACGCCCCAGGGTGGGGGAGTGAGCTGGTGGGTGATGGTTTCGGGACCTCAGCACAGGTGCCCAGCTGCAGGATGACCTTGGTGAAGCCAAAATGGGGGGCAAGTCCTTGGCTCAGTGGGGGGGCTCAGAGCAAGAAGACCCCCTCCCCAGCACATGCGGGGAACAAGGCACAGCAGGGACACCACTTACTCCTCTCACACCCCCCCTCCTCCCCTTGCCCTGCCTGTACCCTGCCCTTACCTGAGGGGTCAGCTCTCCTGGTGCCAGCCGGTGCTGCCGGCAGCCTCCTCGCTGCCTGGTGCCAAGCAGGACTGGGGTGCGGAGGCTCTGCCGCCCCACGGTCTCTGCAGCCGGAGCGGGTTTTGGAGCCCCGGTGCTGGCTGGGGCTGTCTGAGCACGGCTCCCGCTGGCTCAGCAGGTGGAGGCTGCATGCACGGGCGGATTAGCAGGGGGGGGAAGTGGCTTCTGCCATAGGAACTGCAAGCGGGATTCGTCAGCGGGTTGCAGCGGGGCCGAGCGCCAGCGCAGGGAAGGAGAGAGGGGAGGCTGTGGGCGAGCAGCCACCCCAGAGGGGCAGCGCAGCCTGGGGAGGGGGACGACAACCCTGGGCACCCAGAGCGGTGCTGCAGGTGCCAGCATCATCCCTGGGATGGGGACACCTCTCCGGTGGCATGTGCCACCCCGTGCTGCTGTGCTGGACTCAGGCCGTGGTGGGACGCTTGCTAAACCCCCACCCCATCGCAGGGCGGCTTCAGCCCCCTGGGGCCGGTCGGGGGGAGACCTCAAAAGCACCCGCTGTCCCCTCCGCCGGGCCCCTCAGCTGCTCAGGAATGAACTGGCGCCTGCCCACCGGCTGCTCTCCTGGTATGCATGGCCGGAGCCATGAATGCCGTGCCTCGGCCTCCTCCCCAGCCGGCTGGGGCTGGCCCCCCACCACGGCATCCCCCTCCACTCCCCAGCCCCAGCCACCCTCTTGCCTCTTCCCATTAAGGCAGCACAGGTGGCTCAGCTTTGGTGCTGGAGGAAAACAGGTGCTGGAGCCAAGAGCAATGGAGCCAAGCAGAGGGTGGGGAGGCTCAGGGGGAGCACAAAAAATGCATCCCCCCCCTCCCATCCACATGGCAACACCCCTCACTGGCATCTCCTTCCATCCCTTCCTTGGGAACACAGAGAAAGACCCTCTGCAGGTGACATTGGCATGCCCACCTCCACCTCACTGCCTGCCCCCAGCCCTGGGGACACCATGGTGGGGAGAAGGGGTGGCAGGAGCAGCCCCGCGCCCACGTTTCTTCTCTCCCAGCCCTTGCTGCAGAGCTGGGCTGCAGCCAGCACTTCTATTTTAAGCCCCACAGTGCAGATGAGGAGGCGAGGGGAGTGCATGGCCCAGCCTTGCAGCCTGCTGGGGAGAGGCCCTGCTACCCATGGCCCCAGAAACTTCCCTTTCTTCCCCCAGGGCCAGTACACGCTGGGGGACAGTCTGGGCCAGCTGCTCTTTCCCCTTCCCAGTATAGGCAGGAACCAGGGCAGCTGAAGCCGGCGTAACCCGGTGAAGTTATTGCAAACTATTTGGGCTGTAGGAAGCCCTGGGGGTACAGCCACACTCCCCTGGCCCCCTCCACAGCATGTAGCATCCGCCTGCTGTGACCTGGGCTGCTGGTGAGAGAGGAAGGGCAGGCCTGGCAGGAGGATTTACTCCGTGGGCAGCAGCTTCTCTGCCAAGCTGCTGTGGCAGGGAAAAGGGGCCCGAGTGGCGCCCCGTGGGATTAGCAGGGCTGGGTGCAGGCACACAGGACCCACGGGATAAAGCATCCTTGTGAAAGGCACCAGACGAAACCTGCTACAGGGCTTCCCCTCAGAGCCCCTCTCCTCCTGCACCCACAGGCGCTGCTAGAGAAAGAAGCTCCCAGACTGAGCGTCTGTTTGTTTTTTAATAAAAACAACCACCCTCCCCAGCCCCTGCTTGTGCTGTGTGTCAGCGAGGTACCCAGTGAGCTGGTGGCACCCAAGGCGAGCACTCACTGGGAGGGCAGGAGGGGTGCTCAGCGCCGGGCTGAGGCTGGGGGCAGTCGTGGCTGGGGCACGGTGGAGCCCCCAGGCCGGGTGGAGAGGAGCCGCTCAGGGCAGCCTCTCTCCCCCGGGGAGGTGGCGAGTGGTGAGCTGGTGCTGGGAGTGGAGACCAGGCCAGGATGGCACCTGAGCGGAGGATATAAGGGCAGGCTGGGGCTTTTCTACACTCTCAGCAGGGTCTCACTCCTTCTTCCCAAAGAACTTCTTGAAGACGGATTTGTTCTTGGGGCGAGGGGGACCAGGAGTCTTCTCCCCCAGTGTGTCCCGCGGGGTCCCTGGCTGGGCCACAAAGGAGTGGCAGCGTGCCCGTGGCATGGCCACCGCCTGCTCCCCGATGTACAGCGTGACTGAATAGCTGCTCCCAGTCTCCACCTGCTCCTTGGGCACGGCCACAGGGGTGATCTTCTGGTAGGTAGCTGCAAAAGCGAGCAGTCAGGGGAGAAGGAAGGGTACTATGGGGACTGACAGCCCTCCCGAGCCCTCCCTGAGTCGGGGGCTGCAGCCCAGAGCGTAGGGATGTGGGACCGGGTGGGTGCTGGAGCAGCATCGCACCTGCCTTCGGAGACAGGGACAGTGGTGCCACCTCCTGGCAGTGACAGCGAAACCAGGACCGTACCTGAGGTGAAGGAATAGGACCTCCTCTTGTTGGCCACCAACCCGTAGTCATCTTCTTGGCAACTGTTGTCCCACAGCCTGGGGGACCCCCTGGGAGACCACTGTTGCTCCCTGTGCCCGGACCCACACACGTCCTCTGAAGCAGAATGGAGACATGTCATAAGGCAAGGCCACCACAGGACATCTGTGTTATAGCCCCAAAGAGGACAGGGAAACTTGGGTGGTTATCCCAATATCCCAGAAAGTGAAGGGAGGTAATTGGTCCTTCCCCTACCCCCATTTCTGAGCAAGGGGCCCTGTGACTCCTGGCCCAGACCCTATTGAGTTCAAGACTGACCAACAGCCAGATTCTCCCAGTCAGCTCCCTTGCACCTCTCTGGCCTGGGGATAAGGAGACAGGCAACAGCACGAGCCCAGCCAGGCAGGAAAGTCACCTGCTGCTGCCACAGCCCCATCATCTGTGCCATCCTGACTGCCCAGAGGCCGCTGCAGTCGGGGGTTTGAGCGGGGTAGCACCACAATCTCCTGGCTCTTGGCAGTAATGACCTGGTGATGTCCCTGAAGGTGGGAGATTCCAGGGCTGGGGACCTTGCTGAAACTGCAAGACAGCAGAGATTTAGTGAACCAGACTGGGCCACCGATGCCCTGCTGGAGCAGCACACGCTGGCAAGAGAGTTGTAGTAAGACCTGGCTGGCCGGCTCCTGGCTACTCACCCCCCAGCGCCGCCAGTGCCCTCGACATGCTGTGTTGCCGCCTGGAAGTAATCCACTTCGGGGAAACCTGGGGGCACAGCAAACATCCCACTGGATGCCGGGGGCCACAGGACCATCCCGCAGAGCTAGTACCAGCTCTTGGTGCCTGCATTGCATGGCTGGCCCCTCCAACCTCCTGCTGTAGCCCGTGCTCTTGGTCCTGATAGCCAGCCTAGGATTTCACGGCAGGGCCTGAGCCCCCTTGGGCATGGGTTCAGCAGTGGGAAGACCTCAGGATTACAGATATCCTTGCCTGGAGGGCAGGCAAAGGGCTTCCAGGCCTTGCAGAGGAGATGGAGGAAGACCAAGGCACAATTATAATTTTCCTGACACTGGGTTTTTGCTGCTGAAGCTGCACTGACGTCAGTCGAGCTATTTCTGATTTATAACTGTGTATGTGGTGTGAAAACAAAGCCTCCAAATCCTGCCTGGCAGAGAACTGCCATTCCCGAGGCAGGTTAGGAGGACGCATAAATCAGAGACAACACCCTACTGCTGCTCTTCTGACACCCCCCTGTTCATCAGAGGGCTCCGTGGGAGCTGCACGCCCATGGTGACCACACATAGCCAGGCCCTTGCTCTGCCACCAAGGTCTACTCACCTGAGTTTTGCTGCAGCTTGGAGACCCATTCATTCATGAGGGGCTGGGAGGGGGCCCTCAGGAGGTACTCGGAGCCATCCCGCAGCCTGCAGCGGGGGGAAAACAAGTCAGCAATGAGACAGACATGGGGTGCCCGTACCCCTGGGAAAGAAGGGAAGCGGGTGAGAAAGAAAGAAGGAAATCCTGATTTAAGCCCTGGATAGAGGGTGGCCCTGGCTGGGGATGTTGGTATGTGTGTCTGTCCCAGCAGGGACACGTTAGGGAGGGCAGTGGCTATGAGATCCCAGCTGCCCTGGGTTGGGGTGACTCACTGAAGCCTGAAGCAGTTGGTCTTCTTCGTATACTCAGCATCTGGGGTGCAAACTGCCCCGGAGAGGTTCAGGGGAAGGGCCACCACAGAGCTCTGCAGCACGGAAAACAACAAGAGTAACAGTGGGGTTAGCAAGATCTGCCTTCCCCGGCTTCAGTGGTGAGGACAACCCCATTTCCAGCCCCCTGGCTCTGCCCCAGCACACCTTAAGGCTGTCCCTGCGGTCCTGGTAGAAGCACAATGTCTGCCTCATCAGCACAGCGTGGAAGAGGCCCCAGGCCCGGCAGTTGGCCTGTGGGACACAAGCAAGGGATAGCTGTGATGCCAACAGGCTTGGGAGAAGACAGGCAATCCCCTGCCCCTCAAAATGCTTCCCAGCCCCACTGGGCTCTGCCCTCCCAGCACAGCCAGCAGCACCCCCATGATACCACCAGGAGTATCCCTGGTTTCGCTCCCACCCCAAAACTCAGATCCTCCCCCTGCCCCATCCCAGCACCCCAGTCCCAAAGGAGCTCCAAAGCCATGCCTGTACCTTCCTCCCTCCTGTCTGCAACACATGCTTCCTTTCCAGCGTCCCCTCCATCATCTGAAACTCCGTTTTACTGGGAGGGACCTGTAAGGGACAGGGGGTGAGAGAAGCAGCGTGTGCCAGCTCAGCCCACGGGTGCATGAAGTCCGTCTGACTCATCTCCAGTGGGCGATGCCAAGGTGGGAATGGGACAACAGGATCAATTTTCTGGCCTGGGCTGTTTGTAGGCTTTTGGGGTTAAGTGCTGCCTTGCTAAGGCTGAGGGCTGGTGGAGGAATGCTATGCTGCAGGGAGCCCCAAATTTAGCACCCAGTCCTCCTCCACGCCCCCCCAGCTAGAGCAAAGGGACCACCTGAGTCAGGGATTACCCAAACACAGGTCATGTTTGCTGGAGTGGGTAACTCAGCTGTCACCTGGGGTGTCCCCCAACCCCCTGTCTGACCCTGAGGGAAAGCCCTCAGCCCGTGGCTCTCACCTTGACACCCTCTCTTTCCTCTTCCCCATGCCTCTGCCGATCCCAGGCGCCCGGGCTGTCCAAGGGGGCTGTGGACACCAGCTCCTCTGTGCGGGGAGACACCCCGTGCCTGCTGGGGCTGCCACTGTGCCCCACACCAGGGCTCTTCTCTCCTGCCGGGCTGTGGAGGAGCTGGGCAGCGGTGGGAAGGGTGAACTTGGCCACCAGCACATTGTTTGCTGCTGAGAGGATGAGGGGGCCGCTGGTGGTGGCGTCCGGGCTGGCCAGGCTGCCTGCCCTACTCTCTGGTCGGCGGTGGGCATGGCTGCCTGCTGGTGGGCTATGTGCCCGTTGCTTGCTTGCCCCATCCCAGATGGCCTGCAACTCCTCCTCCTCTTCCTCAAACTGCCCGTGGGCAGGGTGGCAAACCTCCCCAGTGGCCGGCACAGGGCTGGGGGGCTGTGGCGACCCCAGTGCCCACTCAAAGACAGAGAGCTGGGTGGGGGCAGCAGGGAAAGTTGGGGAGTCCCCAGGCTGGCTGCTGCCAGCTGGCTGCTGTGTGCGGGTAGTGCCCGGGATCGCTCCTGCCCTGCCTGGGGTGCTGGTGGGGGATGGCCTGAGCTCCAGCCGAGTGGCTTCCTGATGCCCGGCCCTGCCAGAGGTGCTGGGACTGCCTTCCTGGGTGGCCAGCTTGTCCCCCTCCCTGCCAACCCGCTCATGCAGCATGCCAACATGGCATGGCTGGCTTGGCCTGAAGTCCAGGAGGTCTTCACTGGCACTGCCAGGACACTGTGGGCTCCAGAGCTCCTCCCTGGCACGGTGTGCCCTTTGGCGGCTGTAGCTGGGGTTGAAGCTCACCTCCTCAAACCACGTTCCTCGCTCGCTCTTGGGGGACATCCCCAGCCCCTCGCTGGGTGCCTGGGGACTGTGCTCACCTACATCTGCCTCCTCTTGCCATCTGGCCCCACGTGTGTCTGTGGACTCCTGTGGCCTCACCCTCCTGCCCTGCCTCTGCTTCTGCCCCTCCACCTCCTCCCGCAGTGCCGTGGCCCCTTGGTGGCAACCCAGGACGGCCACATCCCGGGGCAGCTCCAGACTAAACACAGAGCCCAGGGACAGGTGGGGGCACGTCCTTTTCGGATCAGGTTGGCGGGCGTCCCTTGTGGCCACCCCACACTCAGCATCGATGTCCCGCACCAGTGGGTTCCTGACATAGAGCAGCAGCTCCCCGAGTTGGGGTCCAGCAGTGGCAGTGGCTGCCCCCGGCCCCCCCTTCCTCCGGCCACACTTCTGAGGCCATGTGTTGCTGGGCCCATGGTGCTCCTCAGGCGCAGGCTGCAGGGAGCTGGCGCCCATGATGCCCTGCAGGGTCAGCAGCCGGGCTTGCTCGGCCCGTGCCCGCTCCCGCCGCTGCAGGCTGTTGAAGAGGGAACCGGCCCCGGCCTTGGGCAGGGTGTGGGAGGCAGACGGTGCCCCGACGCTGGATGCTGGTGGGCGGTGGACAGCCATGGGTGGCCGCTTCATGTCGGAGGTTTTCCTGGCCTCCACCTGTGACTGGGGACACAGAGCAGGAGAGGTGTGACTCCCATGGCCAGAGCCTCCATCGCCCTGCATCATCCACCCTCTCTCCATGCTGCAGTGGGGCAAACAGGGAGCTGGGGCAGGGGAGGACAGGCAGCTGAAAATGCCCGCCAGTGGCACGTGCAGAGGTGGGAGCAGCATGGCTTCACCCCAGCTCCCTGAGGGCTGCTCCCACCTCAGTGCAGGCAGGGGCAAACCTGCCTGTGATGGAGTCCTCCAGATGTGGTGCAGTGGGGGCTGCCTGTGCCACACAGCTCTCCATCAAGCACCACTGACCTCCAAGTCATCGTTTTTGGGTAGCTAAGGAGGCAGCAGTCACTACTGCCCGTCCCTGCCACCCCTGAATGCCCCCAGGCAGCAAAGCACTTCCAAGGGCAGGGACTGAGCACAGATCCTTCCTCTTCCCCACAGACACCCTCCCCAGCCCAGCTGCAGCCCTTCTGGGTTCCTGGGGCCACAAGGATGAAAGCTAAGGGCTTTGCCTGCAGGAGCCAGAGCAGTATCTCTCTGTACTCCTTAGGCTGCAGGGATGCTGTTACCCCCAAAACATCGTGGTAGCCCCTCACCCTGCCTTGATGCACTGCAGCCCCACAGGGTACCTGGCCGTGGCTGCCCTCATGGTTCCTTGCACATAGCACTTTATGCCAGGCTTGGAGAATGACTGGATGGAAGACCCAGCAAAACAGGGGTCTGAGACCCTAGAACTGGGGTTACAAGCCATGCACCCCTGAGCATGCCCCCTAACACATGCCCCCTCACATGGCTCCCATCCAGCTAGAAGGGATTGCTGCTGCCCCCCAGCAGTGGTTCACCTCCTGTGGCCACCAAAACCACTTACCTGGAGGGCCAAACTACAGCTATCCCCATCTGAGCCCCCTCCTGACATGCTTCAGCACCTACACTCTGGAGCCCATGGCACTGGGAGGGTTTCCCCTCTCCCAGGGGACCACCACAAGCAGGTCACAGTGGCGTGGCCAGGTGGATCAGAAGGGTTCACGCCATGCAGCCACTCTGCCCAGCATGCAGCCTCCCCCAAGGACGTTACCTCTTCCACCAGCTGGCGAGGTGGCTTTCTCTTTCGCTTTAAACTACCCCAAGTGTTTCCTAAAAGCCCCTGGCAACGTTTCCAAAAGGTTTTACAGCTTGAAGGTTTAGTGGCAGGGAGCTGAGCAGGAGGAGAGAGAGAGACAGAGTTGAAGGCAGAGTGGGCAAAGAGCCACAGCAGGACAGCGCAGGCGAAAAGAAGGTGGCAAAAGCTGGTCCTCAGCCTTCAGGCATTGCTCAGCATCAGCACAGCCAAAAGGTCCCTCTCCTGAGGCAGACACATCCCTAACAGCTTGGCTGGAAATGGTCTGGGAGTCCCAGCACGCTACAACCTCGCAGCCCTTAAAGCCCCCCAGGCTGTGTGGGAGCCACCCTGGTTGCACAGTGGTGGCTCGCCCTGGGACTGGCACTGGGTGCTCACCCACGGTTCTGCTGAAACCACCTACTGCTCCTCACGTACCGTCCGCAGTGCCTCCTCCCCTGGCCACTCGCCACTGGCCACTGGCTGCACCTTCTTCTTCTCGCCCTTCTTGCCAATGCTGAAGATGAGGTTGACCGTCCCTCCCAGCCCGCTGGGGCCCCGTGGTGGCAGGAGCAGTGTGGAGGTCTCAGCAGGATCCCAGACAACAGCCTCCTCAGGCGGTTCCACACTACAGTGTGTTGAGCTGCTGGGCTCCCCCCAGCTCCGCTCCGCTCCCAATGGGGCATCTGAGAGGGGTGATGCCGGTGGGGAGATGGCCATTCCTGATGGCACCTGTGGCTCTGATCCTTGCAGGAGCTTGGGGAGGGAGAAGGGCATGAACCCCACTGGGCTGTGGGTGCTCTCCAGCCGGGGCTGAACACAGGGGGCACACTGCTTCTGGGGAGCAAGGCAAGAGACAGAACATGGAGGAAGGGCTGCAGGTACCAGGCACTTTCTCAGGACAATTTTCCCTTTGCTTGCCCATACATCAGAGAATCCTGGGGCATATCCCTCCCCTACTTCTGCACCACCCGCTCCGTCAAATGACTCTGCTACCCTCAGCCCTGAGGCCGGTCTCAGTGCAGTTGGGTACTCACTTGGCCAGTGGGAGATATGCCTGAGGGGCTCTCTGGGTCCTGTCTGTCCTCCTGCTTGCTCCCTGTGTCCCGCTGGTGCCTCTGTGCTCGCCAGCGCACCAGCACCCAGCCCAGCATGCTCTGCAGCTCCTCCAAGCGCTCCTTTATCTGAGAGGAGAAGAGATGCCGGGCAGCCTGCAAGGAACCCTGGCCCAGGAAGACTGGCCCTACCAGGACACCTCACTATGGAGCAGTTCAGGGGGGTTTGGGGAATGGGATAGGGTCAGTGGCATCACCTCAGGTCTCAACATCCATTGTTGCGTGAAACCCCTTCCTGCCCTGAGCAGCCCAAGATGCATGGCCAGCCCCGTACCACTCACAGGGGCTCTGCACCCAGACCTTTCTCTCTCCTCCAGTGACTGTCCCTGGAGGACTTCAGGGCCTGTAAAGGTGGTTCCCCTAACTCCTTGCCCTTACCATTGCGCTCAGGTAATGCTCTTCAGACACCAGTTGCTCCCCCGCTGCTGCCAGAGCCTCAAACTCCTTAAGCTTCCCTTCAATCCTCCTCTCCAGCTCCTCACATGGAGCTTCCGCAAGGCTGTGGCCACCTGGGCTTTCAGAGAAGATCTGAGCCCGTGTGTCCTCTGTCCAGGAGCTGTGGGGTGTGAAGGACAGGCTCAGGAATGACCTGGCTCCTCCACAACCCTGTGAAGCCTCCTCAACCCATGGAGAGGCCATTCTCATGTGCAGGGATGGCTGGAAGCAACTTGCTGGGGTAACAACAAATCTAGTGGGTTCAGGGTGAGATGCCATGGGGCTGCCCCACAGCAGGCAGCCCTGGCACAGGGAGTTCCAGGCTCCCTCTGCTCCTGCCCAGTTGCAGCTCTGGCACTGCCCACATATTCACCAGCAGTCCATGATCTGGACATGCCATGCTCTCACCAGCTCCCCCCCAAGCGCCGCAGAGACAACCCTGATGGCTCATTGCCACTTACATCATGGCTAAGTAATCCTTGAAGAAGTTCCGCAGCCGGCTGGCCTGCTGCACATGGGCACGGTTCTCCCGCAGCAGCTCCTGCAGCTCTGCCCAGCCCTGCAGTGCCCTCTCCACCTCCTGGTTGACGGGGCACAGCCGAGAAGGGCAGAGGTCTTGCAAGCGGGCAGCTGCCCTCTCCAGCTCCTCCAGCTGCCCCTGCAGGGTCTCTGACACTGCACGCTAAAAGCAGAAAAGGTCCAGGATGCATCCAATCCCGCTGCGCCCAGGCTGGACTCCCAGGATGCAGGGATGGAGGGGAGGATGCGGGGATGGAGGGGAGGATGCTGACCCAGGGGCTGTAGAGAGGGGGCAGAGCCACCCTCAGACAGGAGGATGGTCAGAGCCAAGGGCTGCCTGGTTTCCCAGCTCTGCCCATGTGAGTCACCTCCCTGCCGGCAGGAAGATGAGCGAAGTGCTGGCAGCCGGGCACTGGCACACGGGAGCTGACGCAAGCTCTCTCCCCTGCCCTGGCCCACGCTGGCGGAGGGGAGTGGAGCAGGGCAGGGCTAAGCTCTGCTGGAACATTCCAGCCTGGCCCGTGACAGTGCGCCAAGGCTTACAGCACCTGGGCTCCCGGGGGCCAGCACCTCACCGGGAGGGCCCTAGACAGCCAGGGCACCTCCCCACCAAGGGCACGGCCTGCCACGGTGCTCCCCGAGTCTCACCTCCATCTTCTGCTGCTGGTTCATCAAGCCCTGCAGCCCCTGGAGGTCCTTCTCACTCTTCACGGCAGTGAAGCCACTCTCTGCTTGGGCAGTGTCACGAGCCAGCGCCTCAGCTCTGCATCGAAGGGCCTCCAGGCGTGGGGACACATCTGCCACCTGGATGGGCAAGGGAGGGAGGAGAGATGAGCCCTGGCATGTGACCCCCTGTGCCACCACTCACCATGCGGCCCCAGCTCACCCCAGCCTGAGGGCACCCTGGCACGTGCCTGCAAAAGGGGCAGGGAGCACCAGCCAGGGGAAGAACTAGGGTCCTGGGACCAACATGCCTGGTCCCAACTAGCCAGCATGTTCAACTGCAGGTGGGGCACCTGCCTGCATACCCTGCCACCATCCCCCTACCAGGCGCTCCAGGCTCTCCGTCTCTGCTGCCACCTCCATGACCCGCTCCCGCTCCTTCACTGCATCGTTCAGCATCTCCACGGCCTCCTGCAGCTCTCCCAATGGGTGGCTCATGTCTTCGCTGCTTGGCAGCTGCCCAGCCGTTCCCAAGAGCAGGGGAAAAGACCCCGGTGAGCCACAACACCCACTCCCTGGCTGGAGCCAACAGAAACACCAGGCATGAGAGAGATGGGGAGTGACCCCTCCAGGCAGCTGGTTCTGCAGGGTCCCCCTGCCAGCCACATACCAACCCTTGGGCCTGGCCCAGGTGCTGGGCAACCAGTCCCAAGGGATGCCTGGCCCCCCTGCTCACCGCTGCAGGTCCCTGCCTGCTCCGTGCCTCCTCCTCTTGCAGGTCCTGCAGGAACTCAGACAGCACCAGGGAGTCACGCAGGTCTGCTGCCCGGCGCCGCAGGGCTACCTGCACTCCTGCCAACCTGCAGGGACAGATGCCCGTCACGGGTGCCAGCACCCTCTTCACCTGCTTGGGTGAGCATTCTCCTCCCCACACCTCCCTGGGGCAAGCATCCTCCTGCCTGCCCTTCCCAGGGAACAGAAAGTGCCTTCCTCCAGGACTCACTTCTCCTCCACCATCTCCACCTTCCTCTGCATCTTCCTTGCCCCATCATGCTTGTCGGGCGGCTCACTCGCCGCCTCCTCCCGCAGTGCCTGGAGCTTGAGGCCGCACAGCAGGAGCTGTCTCTCCAGCTGGCCTGTCTCCTCCAGGTCCTGGCGCAGCTCCGCTGGGCTTCTCATGGTAGCTGGCTCCGAGAGTGACCCAGCCACAGACTGCAGCCACCGCTCAGCCCGGTCCAGCTCCCCCACCAGCCTCAGTGCCTGCAGGGAGAGCGGGGAGCCCATCAGCCTGTCTCTGAGCCACCCTGGGGAGGCAGGAGCCATGCTGCCACCCCACTGCAGGTACCCTGAGCACTGGCAGCTTGGGTGGCACAGCTGCAACAGCGTACAGGCTGTGATGCCAGATGGAGATGGCAGTGCCAACACTTCAGATCCTGCCCCCCTGGGCACTGACCTTGTTTGCTGATTCCCAGCAAGTTGCTGTGATCGGGACATGCCCCTGTGCCCACACCAGTTCTGCCACCACTTACCTTATCGATTTCCCGCAGCACAGCGCCGTTCTCCTGGTGCTTCCTCTGCAGGTCCTCCCACAGCTCGCCCAGCTCCCGCAGCATGGCCTCCACCTGCGGGCTCCCCGCATGCACCCCTGGTGCCGGCTCCTCCTGGGAGGCAGAGAGAGTGGTTAGGATGGACCCTGCCTAAGGGGTGCCCCCTAGTACCACCCCTGAGGGTGCTCATCAGGAGCACAGCCCCAGGGCTGGAGCTGGGGTTCAGGAACTCCTGCTACATCTGTGCTGTCTCCAGGCTCTCTATGTCACTGAGCGGAGAGCAAAGAGATCATAGAATCACAGAAGCATAGGTTCTGTGGAAGGGACTTTCTAGATCATCTAGTCCAACCATCAACCCTACTCTGATAAAAAATCATCACTAAACCATGTCATTAAGCACTATGTCAAGCCATCTTTTAAATACCTCCAGGGATGGTGCCTCAACCACTTCCCTGGGCAGCCCATTCCAATGCTTAATAACCCTTTCACTGTAAAAATTTTTCCTAATATCCAATCTGAACCTACCCTGGTACAACTTGAGGCCATTTCCTCTTGTCCTATTGCCCGTGACTGGGGAAAAGAGACCAACCCCTGGTGGTGCATTAGTGCCCAGACCAGGGATGAATGCATGTGCAAAAGTGTGCATGCCCACAGGCAGCAAGAGGTGATCAGGGAAAGATGGAAGAATGTTTTTCCACCCCCATACTGGCTCCCCTGGCCCAGCTGGGAGCAAGGAGGATGACTCTTGGGGAGACATTACTGCATTAACCACCTGGCAGGCATCCTGCACCTGGGCCTCCAGCTGCTGTGTCCCCCTTTCAGCCTCTTCCTCTCTCCTCCTCCTGCAGAGACGAGGACAGTCATGTCAGCTTGTCCCTTGCAGAGGGGACCCCCATTGCCATCCCATCCAGCTGCACCCCACTCCCCATAGCCATCTCCACAAGACAGTACCTTTTGATGTCCCCTGCATGAGGGGGCTGCCCCGTTGCTGAAGAGCCAGGGCTGCTCTCCTCCGCTCTTGTATGCTCTGCTGTCTTCCCCAGCACGTCCTTCAGCACCTACGGCACAAGGGCTCCCATTTCTCCCTTGCCATCCCAAAATCTGCATCGCTTTGCCCCAGGGCCTGGCACTTATCATCCCACATAAGCGGTGGGGCCAGGTCACAGGCATGCTCAGCTTGGGCTTTGCCCAACACTCGAACCCCTTTTCCACAAGCTCCCCAACATTCTGTGGCAGAGATGCTGGAGGAAGGCAGATGCCTGTGCTCACCATGCTACTAGAGCCTCTTGTCTGTTTGTCTCCTGCGTCCTTCCCCATGGCCCCATGGCTGCTATCATCTCCTTGGGGCTCAGCAGTTGGAGCCACAGCTTCACCCCTTGGGGAACTGCTCATCAGCACTGGAGCCTTCTCTGTCCTGGGTAAGGAGTGCAAAGGAAGCCCAGGGGAGCAGAGAATGGAGAATAGGGACCTTAAGTGGAGCTGGTGCCTCAGAGAGCCTGCCAGGGCTAACCCAGGTCTTTCCTGGCTCTGGCTCCAGGACTGGGGGATCAGAATTTGGACCCTGGGGCTCCTACCAGGCTGTGCCCTACCTCAGTGCCTGCTGGAGCTGCGTCCAGCTCTCCTTGACATCTCGGTGCTTGGGGGTGACTCGGGCTGCCAGGCTGGGCTGCAGGCTGAGGAGCTGGGACACAGTCACATCCAGCATCTGGAGGAGAGAGTAGCCAGGGAGCAATGACAGGGCTAGGGAGGGATGAGCCACCATAGCCACGGTGTGAGTGCATGATGGCAACCCACCACCAACCCAGGGGAGGTGATGGGAACCAAGCCCTGTCCCCTGCTACCCCTGAGGCAGCTCCCTCATCCATCACACAGTCCCAACCACCCCACACAGCCATGGGGTGCCCACTGAGCCCCCAGCCCTGCTGGTGCCTGTGCTGAGCCAGGAAGGCACACATCCCCCCTCTGTTGGGATGCTCCCCACGACTCAGAGGATGAGGCAGAGCCCCACACTTACCATCACTTGGCTGGCTATGTCCCTGACATCCCGATCCCGGCATGGCTCACCCTCCCCTGGCTTCCCCACACTGCAGACGCTCCTCTGCTGTAAGAAAAAACTGCCATTAGTGGCAGGAGGAGGATGGGGCCCTGCCCTCAGCTCCAGTAGAAAGGGATGCTGCAAAGCTGAGCTTGCTGCTCTGGCTCCCCGTCTTACATCAGGCTCTATCCCTCAGCTCTCTCCCCGAGCTGAGGGTGCTGGGACCACAGCAGACCCTATGCAGGGGATGAGAGCAAGGTGTTGCCCAGACAGTTTCACTCTGATTGTGCAACAGCCACGCTCCAGGCTGAGCCTGGTTCCAGTGCTGGTACCTTGGCATGGATGGCCCTGAGCAGGGTATCTGCTTGCTGGAGGAAGGCAGCCACTTCCAGGGCCAGCTGCAGCGTCTCGTGGTGCTCCTTCAGGGTCCCCTGCAGACGCAGCCACCTGTGTGGGTGGGACAGGTGAAAGACAACCCGTGACCCCTGGGGAGCTGTACAGAGCTGGGGTGAGGGGCTGCAGGCAGGAGGTTCGGGGGGTCCTGCTTCCCAGCCCACCTCGGCCCTGCTCAGCCCTGTTCAGTACGTCTTCCACTCACGTTTTGTTGAGGTGCTTGCGCCGGGCTGAGATGCTCCTGCTCTCACTTTTGCCTTGTTTCTCCAGCTTCTGGGCCAGGCTGTTCAGCTCCTCATGCAAACTCTGGAACTGCTGCTCCTCCTGGCCCGAGCAGAGACAGACATCAGCATCCCTTGCCTAACCCTCCTGACTGCCTCTCAGAGACTTGCACCATGCCCCAGCCTCATAGGGTTTGGGGTCCCTGGCACGCTGGTGGTCCCCCAGCAGCCTCTTACCTGCTTCAAGTCAAGGATGCGACGGGTGAGCTGGATCTTGTCTGGGCTTTCCTGCAGGAGGGCTGCCAGGGAGGGCTTCTCCTCCTGGGTCAGGAAAGGCTGTGATAAGGCAGGGGGACAGCCAGGCTGTCCTCCTCCCTGGACCGTGCTCCCCACACCCCACACCTTGTGCCTGATCCATGCCTCCAGCCGCTCGGCTTTCCTGTTGAAGTCCTGCAGGCTCCTCAGTCCCCCCAGGGCTTTGCTCTGGCTGGCGGCCGTCTGTTTCAGGAGCTGCCACTGGTCCCGCAGGGCCAGCAGCTGCCTCCGCACCCCCTCGGCACTGGGGCTTGCCCGCCACATCAGCTGCTCACCCATCTGTGGAGACAAGGGATACACTCAGTGGATCAGGGGTTCCCAGCGACCTTCCACTGAGGAGAGCCTGGGGATGTGGGTTCTGCAGGGAATGAGAGCTGTGCTGCTGCCTGGCCTCACCTGGTTGAGTTTTATCAGCGTGTTCTCGAAATCCTTCATGTCCCGCTGCAGGGTCTGAGCCACCTCCTCCCAGTCCTGGAGGTCACAGCCATCCTTCATGTCCCGCAACTTGCCTCGCACCCAGCCCTCTGCCTGCAACGTGGGGAGAGCGGTGTGGCCGGGTGCCTCCACCAGAGTTCTGAGGACACGACTTTTTGAGGACCCAAGCCCAACCCCCCCCCCCCCCCAAAACATGGACCAGAGGGCAGTCTTTCAGATGACAATCTGTTTGCTCTGAAAGCCAACAGGCCAGCAAAGGGGCTCAGGACAGCACTGGTGGCAATGGAGGTGGGAAGACGAGCAGCACCTTGCTTCTTTCCAGCATCTGCCCCAGCCCAGCAGGAGAAGGGAGAAGTCAGGGCCCCACTGGGCAGGCCAGACTGGGGGTGTCAGTGTAGGACATTCCTGCATGAAGCATCTCTTGTCCCTGCACCCTGGTCCCCGGTGCAAGTGCCTGCACACCCTTCCCAGCACGGCATGGAAGCAAACCCCCCTGTGCCATCCCAGTTCCCACGCCACTGAGGAGGGACAGGGGCTGGGAGGAGGAGGAGGATGAGGGACGGAAGGAGCATGCGCACATGGGGAGGAAGTAGGGCCCTGGTGTGGGCTGACCCCTCTCCCCGGGGCCGACAGCCAGGGAGAGGCAGCCAAACATGATCTCATGCCACAACCATGGCTTTGCTCGGGGCCGGGAGTTCAGCCCTCCCCGCTGCACACCCCACCCCACAGCTCACATGAAAGGCTGCTGGTGGCCCCCCCTGTCCCGCTCCCCAAGCAGCCCCTTGGGTGGGCACCCCAGCTGGCCTCACCTGCAGCATCTCCCGGTTGAACTGGGCTACCAGAGGGCTTGGGTCGAGGAAGGGGGACACTCCGGTGCCATTTCGCCCACTGCATCTCGGTGTCGCCACAGGCTCCTTGCTTCTGGGGCTTTCTTTCCAGGGTGACGACGCAGGGGGTCCTGCCAGCTGGGGTGGGCAGAGATGGGGGGGTGGTCAGCATGCTACCCCAGGAACCCTTCCCCACTTCCCCCCAAGAAGGTGAAATAAATGAGGTCAGCCTGCTTGATCCCCAAGCCCACTCCTTCACTCACATATTTGGGGTGCTCTCCCAGCACCCTGAGGCACAGCTTCCCTCTACAAAGGCCACACTGGTGGCTTTTTCAGCCTCAGCAGGACATTGCCAGGTTGTCCCTCAGCCTGGGTTCACTCCAGGCTGGTGGGCTGGCACCCAGCACCTAGGCTGATCCCCGCTTTGGAGGGGGATGTCACACTTGCTGCCCCTCTACCCTGAGGCTGCACATCCCTGCAAAGAGCATTCATGTGGCATCCATTTGGTGTCACCCCAGGGAACGCTGCTTGGGGACAGGGGTGCATGGGGCACATGCCCGACAAGCTCAGCCTGCTGCTCCTTCAGGGGCATCCGGAGACCCCCACCCCAAGCGAGCGGCAGCAGGGGGGGAAGGGAAGGAGGGACAGCATCCCCGACAGAGCTCGGCCTCGCTGGCGGCCGGTGCTGATGAAACCCCCTGTCAAGGCTCCAGCTCTGCCGGGGGTGATGGCAAAGTGCAGTCAGGGAAAGCGCTGGCCCCACTCCAAGCTCAGCCCCGGGCCCAGCGGCACGCAGCCCAGGGGACGGCACAGCCACCTGGCCACTTGCTTCCCACCCCGCTGCCCAGGGACAGGGCCCTCACAGCACGCTACCTGGTGGCAAGCAGGAGCCCAAGCATCTTCAAGAGAAACCTGAGGGCGCAGGACCCACTGCCTCCTCTCACCAGGCAGCAATTGCTCCAGCAGCCCTCCCTTCCCGAGGGAACTTGGTGCAAGCTGCCCTGTGGGGTCCCAGCACTCCCAAGCCCACCAGGGCACAATTTCCCGGGAGCCTGCAGAGCAGCCGGGTTCGGGCAACTGTTTCAGGCTCTCTAAGCACTCTGGCATGTGCTGCCCCGCTGACGGCATGGGAGTCACTTTTCAAAGTCTTTCTGCCTAACCACAAGAACTAAAGAAATCCTCTGTGTTTTTTTTTTCTCTTCTTTCTTTTTTTTTTTCCTTCTTTTTAAATAGCAACACAGATTCTCAGGCCCTCCTGCAACTCTGGGATCTTCAGTCTCTTGCCAGGGCTAGAGGAGCCCATAATCCAAGTCCCTTGGAAGCAATAAAACATCTGGGTACTGGTCTGGGGGCTATCCCCATGCCATGTCATGCCCAGCTTGTCCCCTCGCTCATTTAAAGTGGTGAGGTTCCAGCCACACCTGTGCCCACGCAGACCACCAGCATCTGCCCTCACTTACTCAGCCCCAAGCTGTGCCCCTGGGTCAGACCCTCCAAACAGCGAGGGCAGGGGGACATACCACACAGAAGGGGGAACCTCGGTCCATGGGAGAGCAGAAACCACCACCCCGGGGACTCCTGGCCTCCTGCTGATCGTTCTCCACATCCACGTCCTTCCTGAGGAAGACCTAGAGACGGGAAGACGCAGCCCTGAGACTGGAAGTGCTCAACTGCACCAGTAGTCAAGTGGACAGAGGTTAACGTGCCTGCTTAACCCTGCCCTGGGCCAGAGGAGGCTGCCAGCAGCATCAGACACCACTTGGCTGGCCTCTTGCCTGTCCCTTCTTATACATCCTGGACAGGCTCCTCTGGGCATCCGCAGCTTCTGCCATGTGTTCAGCAAGTGGGAAGAGCTCTTAAGCTCCTAAGCTTGCTCTGTTCAGCACCTTCTCCACTTTAGCTCCCCCCCCACACACCCTTTTTCCCCCTGAATCAACTCCAAAAACAGCAGAAACCCATTCAGTGGTCACCACTGTCTCTGGTCATCTAAGCATCTAAGGATGCTCAAGGTCAGCCACCCCTGCCCATCTCCAGGATAGCAGGGCAGAGGCATGAGGGGACAGGATGACATTAACCCCACCAGCACAAACCTGAATCATCTCAGCTGCTGATCCCTATCCTCAGCCTGTCCGGGAGGCAAGAGTTAAGGGGGTGGCTGACTCGCAGGGAAGGGATCCCGTGAGACAGGGGTGAGGGTGGGAGCAGGAGAGGCAGGAGGAAGGAAGTCGAGAAGCCGCTGCCAGGCACGGAGAGGAGGTCCAGGATGAACTCCCTGTTACCTTATCCTTAACAGAGCCCAGCCCCGGGAGGAGAGATGCGTGGGATTGCTTGGATCACGCACAAGGGCAGTCATTCTCATCCTCTACGGATGGATCTTTTCTTGGGCTGTTGGATACAGCAAGCTGATTTAGGGATCTCCTTGCATTCCCTCCCTAGGGCCACCTTACTGTCTCTGTAACAGCCATCCAAGCAAGCACAGGGCAGCATGGGGTGATGGACAACCTGTGTTGCTCTGACACCCCATCTCTGGTCTCCTCTGAGGCCACAGCCAACAGGGTTGGTGGATCAGCCAGAGCCAAATACAGCCCACTCACCACCTGGAGCACTCCAGACTGGGAAAAGCATCCAAGGGGGAGACAACCCAGGCAAAGCAGGACTCCCTCCCTGTACAGAAAGTGGCTTTCTACCTTCTCTGCAGGACTGAAGAAGAGTCTCAACATGGATGGCATCCCTCAGCATTGCAGCTGCTGTCACCAAAACGGCTCAGAGCCCCACAAGCAGCCTAACAATCCTATAACCCCTGGGAGATCAGCACCACCAGACCTTTCCAGGGGTCTGCAGAGGACAGACCACCACACCATGCTGCAGCATCCCATCCCAAGCGGGAAGAGCAGGCAGGGAGCAAGGCTGAGTCACAGCCCAGCAGGCACAGCGAGAGCTCAGCGTGTCTGGCAGGCGGGTGCCAGAAGGAGAAGGCAAGGCACCCCTCTTCCCAACCACGGGGCTGAGAGGTTTGGATGCCCGTTTAGGGAACGGCAAGGAGCTAAACATGAAGTGTTCACATGGCGTAAGACCCTAAAAAGCCCCTCCTTCTAGGCAGCAGCATCCCATGCCGGCCACAGCCCACGAGCCTGTGTCCCCCTTTTCCTCCCCAGGGCTCAGCCGTGGGAGAGAAGCCTGCAGGTGACACGGGAGCTTTATTCAAAGTCCCCGTCTTGCGATCCATCCGCCACAGGAAAACAGGGCTGCCGGCACAAGGATGACTTCATCCTTCCCGCAGAGCTGCTCCACCGGGACTGCCCCTCCTCCCCGGTCCCCCGGCCGGAGATGGGTCCTTGTTCCAGCAAAACAACAAACTCTCACAGCAACAGAAGGCTGGGAGAAGTGCCTTCCTCGGCATCTGTGAGGTTCCACGCTAACTGCCCTCCAGCAGGACCTAAGGCTTCACGACATGACCAAAGCCACATATGAAATGAGTGCAGCAGCCTCAGCTGCCTCCTCTGCGAATGCTTCTTTCCCTTGTTAAAAGCAAAATGAACATGGCACATATGCCCACAGCACTCCCATGTAAGAGTAGGTGGCAGTGACCTCCCAAAAGTAAGATCAGTGGGAACAGACCTTCCCAGGCCACACTATGCTTATCCCGGAGGAGTCCCCCCATTCCTACAAGGCAAGAGTGAAGGGCAGAGCCAAGGGCCGGGGGGACCACCCTCAGGAAAGCCCTAACATGCCCTATGTGGGGGGCAGCATTCCCTTCCCTCCCCTGGCTGCCGTCCTGCCTAATGCACGCTTTCTCCCACACCCTGGCTCTCCCTCTCCCTCCCAAAGCTCCATCTTGCAGCCTGCCCCCCCTTCCAGCTCCACCCCCCCCCCCAGGCCGGACATGCAGGAGGGGCTGATCCTGGCAGCCGCCCGAGAGTCCCGCACCACACCACCGTGCCGAGCACGTGTCCCTACCTTATATGAAAGGGGGGAGCCCTCATGCCGATGGCCCCTTGGGCTGCGCAGACTCCAGCCTCCCAGCGAGGAGCTGCCTGCGTGCCGGAGGAAGCGGCAGCTCTTGCGAGGCCGTTCCTGGCCTTTATTGGCAATGAAGACGAGGATTTTGGCAGTGGGCTGTGCAGCTCTCCCTAGCGCTATCCCGCCGGGAAACCAGCTGTTGTGGGTCAGGGTTAAATCCCAAGGAGTTCCTGCCTGCTCTTGCCAGCGATGCAGAAGTCTCTGAGCTGCCTTCTGCCCCATCCCAGCCACATAGGGGATCTCCTGGACTCCAGCACTGACAGATTCGGATCTCCATGCCTGGAGCGCTCAGACTTGGAGGGTGGGGTGCTGAGAGCCCTGAGTCCTGCTCCTAGCCTTGTCCCAGCTGTGTGGTCCTCCATGAGTCACTTCCCTTCTCCCAGCCTCAGTTTCCCCTCTGGTAAATGGGAGAGCGAGTTTCCATCTCCCACAAACACAACTACATCTTTACAGGCATCCCTAGAGCTGAGCCCTCCACAGCTTAGGCTCTGGGACAGACCTTTCCTGGTTCATCTTAGCCCTTGGGAAAGCCTGTCTCCAGCTCGCCCGCAAAGACCTCCTGCCCTCCAGCCTGACGGTGCAGAAAAGCACGGGTGGTAAGGGGGAGGCAAGAGGACAAGCAACTACCTCAGGAGCCCTGTAGCTAGTGCTGGCTAGAGGACATGGGGACAAGGAGGCAGGGATTCCCTGCCGCGGTGCAGCCTCCCCAGGCGACCAGGAACAGGGAACCACACGCAAGCGGGGTGAGCAGGGTGCAGGGAGAGCTTACCTTGCAATGAGCTTTTCCTGGCCTGCTGTTGTTGTTATTGTGGTTCCTCTCGCTGCCGGTCCGGGCAGGGTCTTCGGGTGTCCCCCCGTCCCCATGCCAGTTGGACAGCGTGATCTTCTTAATGGAGCGGGCGAGGGAGTTGCGGTTCAGCCGCTCCTCGTCGGTCCCTCCGTCCTCGCCGGGGCTGGGGCTGCGGGGCCGGCCCCCGGGGGCGGCGGGGCCGGCC
This sequence comes from Scolopax mira, assembly GCA_004320125.1. Lineage (NCBI taxonomy): Eukaryota > Metazoa > Chordata > Aves > Charadriiformes > Scolopacidae > Scolopax > Scolopax mira. The sequence continues at coordinate 55,145 of BJBW01014936.1, forward strand.
CGGGCTTGGGCCAGGTAGAGGGAGATGCGTTCGTTGAGGCTGCGGCGGAGGCCCCGGTGGGTGTCCAGAGCGGAGGCGAGGGCGATGCCGGGGCAGGCGTCCCCGGGGAAGTCGGCGGCACACTTGGGCAGCGAGAGCTTGGTGCTGATGGTGAAGGGCTGCACCTTCCTGGCCGTGCTGCCGGACATCCTCGCCCTCCCCGCCGCCGCCGGCGGGGCAGCGGGGCAGCCGGGGGTGCCGGCCCCGGGCACCGTGCGGTGAATCAGCGGCGCGGGTCCCCCCGCTGCCCGGGAGCGCCGGGGATGGAGACCGCCCGGGCAGCGCCGGTTCCTTCCCCGGGGCGGGCGGCGGCGGGGCCGGCTCTCGCCGCGGGGGCGCTCAGTGGGGCGGCCCCGCGGCGGGGGGCAGCGGGGCGGGGGGCGGCCCGGCTCCCATGGCCGGAGTGGCAAAGCGCGGGCGGCCGTCCGGCCTCGGCTGCCGACGGACGGACGGGCGGGCGGGACGGACCCTCCGCCCCCGCCGGGGCGCGTCCCCTCCCCTGCCCGGGTCCCTCCTCCCGCAGCGGGCAGGGGAGGCGGGGGGTGGGCCGCCGCGCCTCGCCCTTCTCTTCCCTTCCCCGGCGGGCTTCAGTCGTCCACCTTCTTGCGCAGGTTGAGGAGGCAGAGCAGGCAGGTGAGCAGGGCTTGGCGGCTCTCCCGGGAGCGCAGCCGGCGGCCCAGGCGGCGGAGCGGCGGCAGGAGGCGCTTGCGGGCCAGCGGCAGCAGGCGGGCGAGCAGGGCGCGCAGCAGCGGGGCGGCCAGCGGCGGAGCGGGCATGCTGGCCCCCGGGCCTGCGAGCGCACCGTCAGACCCTCGCCGTCCCCCGCGCCTCGCCCCGAGGTGTCCAGGAGCTCTGAGGACCTTCCGACCCCAGAGGGACGCGGGAGCCCCGAGTGGGGTACTCGGGGGGTCCGCACCCCTCTGGGAGCCGGGGGCTGCTTGGGGGAGAAGGGCTGGAGGGGACCACTTTCCTCCCCACCTCTTCCCCTGGTCACTCACCTTCCTTGGGATCCTTCCCGCTCCGGGACAGCACTCAGCCCTGTCTGCCAGAGGAGCCTGTACTGCTCAGCTCCCCCCACGTGGACCTGCCACCAGCCCAAATGGCAGGAACAGCTCCAGAGCGAGGGACAACAACAAAAATAAACAGCTGTCCATTTAAATGCCCCCTCCTCCCTGTAAACGATACTGCTTCTCAGCCCAGGACCCCATTTGTTGGGGTGGCAGTGCTGGGGAAAGAAGGGGGGCGAGGGAGGAACAATATCTGCCCACCACAGAAATGTGGGCTGGCAGGACGGGGTCCTGTTTCACTACAAGGCTTTGCTGAAGCCCCTGAGCAAGCAGCTGAGTCCAAAATATGCTTGCCTGGCATTCTCTGCCAGCACCAGCAATTGCCACCCTGCTCCCACAAGGGCCAGGAATGCAGACCAGGTGGACCTCGGGCAGGGGATGCCCCAGGGCACGCACCAAGGAGCAGATGAGGCACTCCCCTCGGGAAGAGCTGTGACGGGGCAACAGAGCAGGCTGGTAAGCAGTGTCCCACGCTTTCCAGCTGTGTTCCCAAGCTGAGCCTGCCTGGGACAAGCAGCCAAGACCCTGCAGACTAGGGGAGTGCAAGCTAGCCAGGGTGAGGGAGCTGGCAGGAAGGTCCATGCCTCTCTTCTGTGCCCTTCCACTTCCCTCCTGTGCCTAACCTTTGTTTTGTTTCTGGTGGCTGTCTGGCTTCATTTCCTCCCCTTGTTGTTCCCTTCAAAAACGCTGCCAAGGCCCAACTTTTGGCTCCTACTCAAGCAGAATTGGATTCAAGGAGAATGAACAGACACATGGGACTGCTCCATCTCCCAGTCTGCCTGATGCAAGCTGTCCCTTGCCCAGCGGGTCCCATCCAAGGGCGGTTAGTTCAGCCAGGGTGACCTTTCCCAGCCCTGTGGATTCCTCTTGGGGAGCCAGGCATGGATGAGGAAAGCGGGCTGGCCGTGCTTTAGCACAGAGACACCATGTGCCGAAACCAGAAACAGCTCCCAGAAGGCTCGGCTCCAGGCCCGGGAGCTGCAAGGACCGGGGCTGACGTCAGCCTCTTGGGACTGGCCTCCCGGAGGCTCCTGGGCTCTGGGTCTGCGGTGGTCAAAGGGCCCTGGCACAGGCCACTGCCAGTCCCATGCTGCTGGTGGTGGTATGGCGAATGCAAAGAGCCTGGGCAAAGGAACCAGGAGCCAAAGCTTTGCTGAGGCTGCGTCAGGGTCTACACTTCCCTGGGAGGGAGCTTCTCCCCTTTTATCAGGGAGGCAGCCCGTGTGGCTCTTGGTGGCTGCTCTTGTGATTCCTGGGTTTGCTGTGCTGCACCTTGCTTGGTGCCTCGATTTCCCCAGCGTACAGCCCCAGCCCTTCCTGTGCAGAGGACTCATGAAGCATCCTGCCCCTGGGCAGGCTGGGAAATGCTGGGATGAGAAGTGCATTGGTCAGCAGTAGTGACTGCAGTGATGGAGGGGAATGGAGATCTTACTCCCCAGGGAGTCTAGAAAAAGCTGTGCCTGAGCCAGGGAAACCGCCTATCCTTCCATGCCTGCCAGGGGAATCCAGTCCTTTGGTCCCAACAGGAAGGGGAGGCGGTGCAGAGGTGTTGCAGCATACTCCTGGGGGCATTGCATCTGAGTGTTAAGTGGCAGATAGACACAAGATGGGGGTGGAAAATCCCCTGGGAACAAAGGGGCCTCAGTGTGCAGCCTCTGCAGAAACCTGTGCCTTCCTACCCTTGCAGGTAAGGGCTGGAGGGGTTACCCTCCTGTGAGAGCCAGATGCTTGCAACATCCCAGCAGTGGGTGGGAAGTGAGGCAGGACCTGTTTGCCAAGCTCTTGGGACTCTTAAAGGAGCAGGTTTTTGTCTCTGCCAAAAATGAGGAGACGTTTCTGAGCTGCTTTCCCCACCCAGAAGGTCAGTGGCTTTAGCCTCCTTTTGCAGTTGGGCCAAAGCACAGCTCAGGGAGGTGAAGGGACCCTGCTCCTCACGTGAGTCAGGCACAGAGCTGGGAAGAGAATACAACCGTGAAAGAAAATGAAATCCCACCAGTTTCTACTTCCAAACACAAGGGCACTGTGTAGAGTCTTGCTGTAACCTCTCTGATCCATGGAGGACTTTCTGCTCCTGCAGTCACTGCTCTGTCTCTCAACCTTTATTCTTGTCTACTCTTCATCCATCTTCACCAAGGGGCTCAAAATCCCTCACCAGGTGGCTGCCTTCTTTTTAGCTGGGTACGTATCGAGGCTGCTTCCCTTCAGGTGTCCATTTTCCATATCATACCAATTGCACAGCCGAGCGTCCCCTATTTAGTTGCTGGGAAGGGCTGGGATCCACTTCCCAAGCCCAAACAGGGACTGTGTATCCCTCTGTAGCACTTATTTCACTCAGGTGGTCAGTTGGCAGGGGGACATCAGCACATAAGGAGCAGGAGATGCCCCTGGGCAGCATAAGACAGGCATGAGGACCCAGGAATCCTGCGGATGGAGCACCACAGGCAGTGGGAAAGCAGGGCTCTAAACAGCCCAGCTACAGGGTCTGTCCTCAGGATGGTGCTAGGACTTTGCAGAGCTCTCCTCTTGCCTTCTCCTCCCTACCATCCCAAGGCCTGGGGATTCAGCTGGTATAAAGCCCAGCCCCTTCCTTCTTGATGCTGAGCCCACATGTCCTCTGGGAGATCCCATGGCTGGAGCTAGCTGATGCCTCTGTCTGGTCTGGGAAAGGATGATCCTCTGGGAGACCACCTTGGATGAGGCACAGTTGGAGGGTTAGAGGTGTGGGACCTGCCAGCCTCTAGACAGGACATGTCAGTGCTACCTTCTGGTATCACCCTTCTTCGTCACTGCTGCCCATCAGCAGAGGGGGAAGGCCTTCTGAGCATCCCTGTGCCCTGTCACCCAACAGGCAAAGCTGGCATGGGCTTTGAGAGTGGGCCAGACCCCTGGTCTTTGCCCCATGAATGACCTGCCAGCACCCAGCCTGCTCCCAGCACAGCATCTCTGCTTCCTGGGAATGCGAGACCCTCATGCCACCTCAGAGGCAGGCACAGGGGACATAGCAACCATTGGCACCTGACAATGATTAAAGTGTCTGTCACATAGTTAAGGCTCTAGAGGATCCTTAATTACAACAAAAATGGGGGAAGGAAGATGAGAAGCTGGTGAGAATCCTTTCACTGGGAAGACCTCACCCTTCTGGCAGGGACCCGAAAGGGTGTGGGTGGTGGGGACCCCAGTGGCACCCAAGCACCTGGCCCCCCAAAAAAATGCGGGCCATTCCTGGGATGTGAATGCTATAAATAGTTGGTTTAACTCACTGTGGCCAGGCTCTGGAAAGCCCCAGCCCATGGACATTCCCTGTGGCGGGCGCTGAGATGGCAGCTGTTGAAAAAGGCTGAATCCAGCAGCTGCTGCCCGGTGCTGCTGGCTGCTGTCCATGCCCCCAGCCCTCCCGCTCCCCTCATGGGGTAGCCGAGCCCATGGCATCCCTTGGCACGATCCACACTGGTGTTGGCGCTGTTCCTCAGGCTGGCGGTGACCACAGGATGCTCCCACTGCTCGGCTGGTGGTGCCGGAGGGGTGAGGAGGATGGGGAGGGGCTTTCCTGCCCGACCACCCTTCCAGCAGCAGGGACACAGCTAAGCTGCAAGGCCATGCTGGTGGCAGCTGCTTCCCACGCACACGTCCTCGGCTGCGGCTGTCCCCAGCCCCGTCTGGGGATGCGGGGCTGGGCTGTGGCCCCCCCGCCCACCAGTTCTGCTCACACAAAGGCCCCTTGTGCCCACGGGACTGACATTCCTGTGGCTGCGGGCCTGGGGCAAAGCAAAGCACAGCCAAGGGGGACATGGGGCCAGAGCCCGGCTGCTGGGCCAGCTGGTGGGGCCAGGTGGGGATGAGTTGCATCTTACCCCCCCGCCCTGCGCCTGAAGGATGGACATGAGCAGCTGGTGGGAGAGGGGGGACCCCCAGGATGGGCGGGCAGCTCTGGGCTGCGGGAGGCAGGGGGTGTGGGAGGAGATGCCGTGATGCTGGGGAGCAGGAGCAGTGGCTCTGGGCACCCGTGGGTGCTGCCTGCCCACCTTATGCACTCCCACCCAACACAGACCCATGGGATTGGTGTGGGAAAGCGGGGAGTGGGCTGGCTCTCGCTGGCTAGTGCCCATGGCAAGGCAAACCTAGAGCTAAGAGTAGTTTTGGCCACATCTGGCCCCTCAGTCCCTCTTGCTTCTCACCTCACACCAGCATTTAAGGACCCTGCTGGGCCTCCTCCTTGTCCCCTTTTGCATCGAGGGGGCGAGCCAGGCTACTCTTTGTGGCATTAACTGGCAGCTGGGGACCCCCCACCTGCTGGCCCCCCACTGATACTGGCCTGCCAGCTGCTGGGGCTGGCGAGGGAAGGGATCTGCCAGCTGGCACTCGGAGGGAGGGAGGGAGGGGGCTTCTGATAAGGCTACGCCAGGGGCACCTGTCATCCCAAAGCCAGTGTCACCATGCCCTACAATCGGGCCTCTGTGTGTGTGACGAGGCCCTGCAGCTGGGACAGCGATGACAGCTCTACATGCTTGCCCCTGTATCCCGTCTACACCTGAGCACTTGTTTCCCAAGGCTTTTGGGCTTGCACGGAGAAGCAGAAAGCCCTTGGCAAGCCTCAAGGTACCTCCACCCTGCACGAGGCAGCTCAGCTCACAGGTAGCCAAGAGCCAAGTGCAAGTAGCCCACCTCCATCCAGCCCTGTGGAGCCACCGGAGGAGAGGAGAGCCTTGTGAGGCAGCTGGGGGGTCTCTCCCTCTTGCCATCATACCTCAGTTCCCCTCTGGGCTCTGAGCCGAGCTGGCTTGCCCTAGAGCTGGGTGGATGCCCTGCTGCAGGGAGTCTGGCCCCAGAGAGCTAGGCTGGCACAAAGGGCACCCACATGGGGGATATCGAGATGCCAGGGGGATAAGGTGTGGAAGGGCACTCCTAGTCCAAATGCCGAGCACCCCTGGGGCCATCTGGGCTGCGATGTCCTTCTGGGGTGTCAGCAAGGGGTGGGATGCACACACCAAGAGGATGCAGGGAAAATCCCCACCTCCTGGCTTTTCATACCATTTTTGTGAGAGGCTTTTCCCTCCAGCTGTAGCCTGCACAACCTCAAAGGAAGCAGGGGACAACATGGACCTCCCATAACCCCTGCTCAGGGTTACATACCTCCTGTGGTCTCTTTCCAGGGTCCAGAGCTTCAGGCTGCTCTCCACTCGTACCCACTCCATGGTTAACTGTATCCTATCTCCTCCCCAGCTGCCCCAAGACACCTTTCTTCAAGAGCAGACCCCAGCTTTGCCACCAGCAGAGGAGACCTTGGTGGTCAGGGCAACAAACCATGACCAACATTAGTCCACCCCAGCGCCAAGTCTGTCAGGTCCAACCTTGTCTTCAGCCGCTGCCAGGCTGCCAGCAAGGCAGGGGGAGGGTGAGTTTGCTCTGTCTGCTTGCATGGCAGAGGCACCCAGCAGTGCCCTGGGGAAGCCTTTAGGACACCATGGCCAGACTCGGGGCTGCCCTAGGTGAGCGGGAGCATGGCTGCACCCACATCCCTGGGGCACAGGCTGAGATGAAGCTTCCCCAGCCCAGCCCGGCACTAACACGCTTGTCCCACTGACACCGAGAAGCAAGGACTGGCTTTTCCTCCAGGGGACAGGGATGCTCGCATCCCCATGGCATGCCCCGTACCAGGTGGTACCCCTCCACCCGTGGGCCAGGCTGAGGAAGCAGCGTACCTTGTGCTTGGCTTTGCATTTCATCCCCCCCACCCCAGACCAGGTCACAGTGAGCGGAGGGTGGACCCAACCCCCCAAGCCACCACCAGGGCCACACATCCAACAGATCTTGGTTTATTCCCGGAGTGCGCAGTGAGCAGGGTGAGGAAGCGGAGCTGCCAGGCAGGCAGCAGTGGTTATTGCTGCAGGCACGTCCTCCAGTGACAACAGGGGTCTGGGGGATGCTAACTACCTGCCTGTCTGCCTATAAAGGGCAAAGGACGGGCTGTTGCCCACCGCCAAGCTGGAGCCACCTCGTTACCCCAGAAGAAGGTGAGGGGAACTGAGGAAAAGAGAAGTGCAAATATGCTGGCACTGGAGCCCATCTGCACTGGATGGAGGAGCCCAAGGGAAGAGGAGAAGGTAACGCTGTGGGAGAGTGAGGGAAAAGGGGAACCACCCCCCAGCTGTATGCAGGAGAACTGCCCCCAAAACCATCACCCCCTCCTCTCTGGGGGAAGGCATTACCTCTTCGGTGCTGGGCCCCCTCCCCCTCACCCTGCTGTGGACCATAAGCAGGAGCTGATGCTCTTAGGAGCTCCCAGAGGTGGGAGGGGAGACCAAGGCACTGACAAAGGTGTCATTGCTGTGCCTACATGGAAGAGAGGAGGTTCTGCTACACTATAGGGTGGCATGTGTTCATGTGGTGGGGGGAGCCCCCAGATATTCAGTGCTTACGTTGCAAGGCTTGACCCAGTGGTAGGGCAAAGGCAGGGGCATGGAGGTGGAAGGGATGTCTTGAAGGCCACACAGAAAAAGCCAGTAGGCTCTGGGCTTTGGTCGTGCTTAGTGGTGATGAGTGCAGTGAAAGGGCTTCAAGAAGAAGAGTAAGGCCCTTTTTCCTCCCAGAAGGCCACTCCGGCTCCCTGGGAACCGGCTACCCCTGCCTGGGTAAGGCAGTACCTGCAGATGCTCCCAGGCACATGCAGGGACGGGCAATGCGTGCCAGCGAGGATGGGACAGCACTAGAGCAAGCGATTTGAGTCCCCTCTCTCTTCCCCCTGTAGCTCCTGGCTTTGCAGCCGGCCCCCAGCCTCCCCCTTCACTCTTGCCAAGCTCCATGCAGGGATGCACGTGTACCCCCATGCTGCTTGCCTTCCCCTTGTTCTAGGGTGAGAGAAGAGGGGGAAAGTGGAAAGAAACCCAGCCCAGAAGAGGAGAAGGGCATCTTCTGCCTGCCTTGACCCCTGGGTCCACCGGAGAGGGCGGCGTGAGGCTTGCTGGGAGGCAGGGCTGGTGACTCAGCTTGGGATGGAGCAAGGGGGGGAAGAGTATCTTGTGTTCACAGATCCAAGGGGAGGCACTTGGAGGGGGCCTGGCCCGCCGAGGTGTCCCAGCCACAGCAGATCTGTCATGGTTCCTAGCCGCACATCGTCAGCAGCAGCCACTGGGAAGGAGAGGGAGAAGGGATGAGCAACTTTGACAACCCTTCAAGAAGCATGGAGCCCGCAGCAATCCTGTTTTCTCATCTTGATCTTTTATGTGTTCCTTCCCTACCCAAGGGGCTGGAGGGCTTCCTAACACCCACCCCATGTGCCTCAATCACCCTAGTGCTTTGTCCCCTTGTCTCCCACTGCGTTCCCTGCTGGGCTGAGCACTCACCTCAGTAAGGTTCATGACGGCGGTGCCAGTGCCTTCGGAGTCCATGCTGTAAAAGAACCCTGCAGGAACACAAGAGCAAGGTGAGCAACGTGTCCCTGTGTCCCTGCTCTCCCTGTCCCAGAGCCACCACTCACTGAACATGGCCTCCAGCTTCACGAGGCAGCAGACAAAGTTGTCAAAGTCCACACCCATGTCAGCATCTGCATAGCGGGCCACCACCACCTGATGCAGCTTGTTGTTCAGCTTGAAACCTGCAAGACAGAGTAGTCAGCACCCCAGGGAGGCAGGAGAGAAGGGTGTAACTATGAAAGCCCACGCCCTAACCCAAAGGGGCTACCAACCCACCCAAGAAAGGGCACCATGTTCAGCCTCAGCAGGAAGAGAGGATGCTCTCCCTAGAACCATGTGACTACTTAACTCACTGATCCACCTCAGGTCTCTGCTTCACCAGGATGGTGAATCTAAAGGTCAGAGGACAGAGGCTGGGACCACCTTTTGTGCACCCCTAACCCTGAGGCTCCAGCACTTGGCACAGCTGGGATGAAGGGAGTGCAGCACAAACATGGTCCACATCTCACTATCACAAAAGGTCGGCTCCAAGCATGCAATATAGGCTGGCTTCACACTTCTCCAGATTCCTGGGACAGGGGTCTGATGCAGGAGCCCCCTCCCCAGTCCCCAGCCCCATCCTTCTCCACACGTACCAGCAGACTCTAGAGCCATCCGCATCTCATAGGAGCTCATGGTGCCTGATTTATCCAGGTCGTACTGGCGGAAGATCGTCTGCAAAAACATCACAGAGGAGCTGAGGGCAGGCTCAGCTGTCCCAGCCTGGCTGTCCCCTCACTCTGCTGCCCCAGAAGGGGTGCTACCCCTAGGCAGTGTGCCATGCCTCCAGCTCCTCCTCACCAGCCAGCTCCGGATCTTGTTCCACAGGATCTGGAACTCCACCAGCCCGAGGCGGGCACTGCCATCTTTCTAGGGAGCAAAAGGTCAAGGAAAAAGCAGCCAGCAAAGGGGGTGGCGTAAAGGCAAAGCCATCAGATCCCAGCCACCTGAGATGAGAAAAGCCTGGCCACACCTGGCCTGCCCAATTTGCTCCCCAACTTCCCCTCTCTGTCCTGCAGCATCAGCAAGATCAGAGCCTGCAACCCAGTGGGGAAAGTGCAATCCTTAAACCAGCTGCCATGCAACTCCCCAGGAGCAGCTGTAGGAAGCACATCACTGTGGTGTCCTCAAAGGAAAACTCTGCTGGCCTGCAGCAAAAGGGGATGCTGCAGGGCCAGGCTGGAGAAGGGCTTGCAGGTGCTCTCCTACCCTTGCCTGACCCCTCAGCTGCATGTCCTTGTGCAAGCAGGAACACAGGCTGTGGGTCCTGTTCATTTACTCCTCTCATCCTCACCTGCTGGACCAGATGGTCCAAACAGTCCTCATTCCCTTTCAGGAACATCTCAAAGCTAAGGGCACCATGGCACATCAGGCTGGAGAGCCCATGGGGAAGGGAAACACAAGGCACTTCCTCCTGGAAGGGAAGACTGAAGGCAGGAGTGGGGCTGGACTAGGCTTCTGGCAGTGGATCCGGAGAACAAAGGAAGCAGGGGAACTGATGGCCCTTTCAAAAAAAACTGCTGCTAAAGTCCAGGGGTATAGGGCAGGTGGCCCTGAAGCCACAAGGATCTCTTCCTTTCTTCCCGTGGCTGAACAGCCTCAGCATGGCTGGAGAGACATGACCCAACTGCCCTGGAGAAGCCTTACTGGTGGCAGGCTGAAGACCAGGGAGTCTGGCCCCTGCCTGCAGTGCCAAAAGGATACATCCATCAAGTTGACCATATTGCGACAGGAATCCAGGCTGAACCCATCCGTCTTCAGATCTTTGTCTGAGGAGAAAGGAGGGGGTTGAGTGTCTGCATCAAAATCCAACCTGCTGAGCAGGCCTGGGCCATGGAGAGCAAGGGGTGAGAAGGGCAGCACTTACGTCTAGCAACGACTCTGTTCAGAATAGTCCGGAGCTCAAAGACGCTGATTTCCATGTCCTACAGCAGGAGCAGAGTTAGCAGCCACCCCTTGCCTGATTCTCCACCCCACTTGTGGCCGTTCCCTGCCTCCTGCCTAAACACTTCTGCCTTAGTCACAAAACATCAGGCTACCCGACTGCTTTTTTTGCATGCCCAGAAGAGTTTTGGCCACAGTTGGATGGCTCTTCCCCAGATCTGTTCCCATCACAACACCCCTGGGGGCAGCTGAGCTGAGGCACAGCAGAGATGGACTTGTCTGCAGGATTGGACTGAGCAAGCGTGGGATGGGCTGGAGCTCTCGCAGCCAGGGGTCCCATCCTGTCCCCTCCCCAGGCCAGAGCCCCCCCTCTCCCCCCCCAGCTCAGCACAGCCGTACCCACCTCCCCTGCCAGCTGCTGGAACATATTCTTGAAGCCGTCCTCTATGTCATCCTCAGTTATTTCCTCCTGGGGTGACACAGGTCACAAAGAAAAGGTCAAACATGGGTTTTACCCTGCCTCCGAGGCTCAACAAACCCAAACTGGAAGGGGAGCTCTACTTTGTTTTTCTTATGTTTGTTATTTCTCACATTCCCATCACCTTGACTTTGCCAGCCCCTCTCTAGCCCCAGTGACATCCCAAACCCAGGCAGCCACCTCCTGCCTGCGGCTCCCTGTCCCAAGCCCCAGAGTCCCAGCACCAAACGCGCCAAAGCGGTGGCTCCTACCTCATCTGCCAGATCTGCTGAGATCTCCTCGTCCAGCTCCCTGGGGGCAGAAAGAAGGAAACCAAAGTGATGACCGGGGTTCCCGGCCAGCAGGCTGCCTGTGGTGGGAAAATGTCCCACCCCTCACAGGCACAGGGTGCCCCCTGGCCAGGCAGGGACTCACGCTGTGTCTGATTGCTTCTCCGTAAAGACCCGCAGGACGAAGTCGGCCTCCTTGTGTGGCTCAAAGGTGGAGGGCACAATGATGTACTCGCCAGGGGGCAACCGGATCTGGTTGCTCACCTCCCGCAGGTTGATGAAGGTCTCAGACCTTGCCCGTGACTGGTTTCGCAGGAAGAAGTCCTTCTTCAAGTGTACATTCTGGGTGCCCTGGGCCTGGGGGAACGAATGTGCCTGAAGACCACAGCCCCACAATAGGGGAGACCCACAGGGAGCAGCAGAACCAAAGCCAGCCCTGTTGGCAGGATGTCCCTGCCCTTCCCATCCCAGCAGGAGCCATCCCTCCTGCATGGATGTGCCCTGCACCCATTAGCTACTGCCATCATGGTGGGTGCATGTGTGTGTACCCATGTGCATTAACCCATTCCTGCCCACTCTTGCACTCCTCTCCAAGCCTCTCCAAGGCTCCAGTGGCTCAGGACATACCTCCTCAGGAACCTGCAGGGAGGAGAGAAAAGGGAAAAAAAATAAATCAATCATAATGCTAGTAGTTTCCCACATTCCTTACAGACTAGGGAGCATGGGAGAGGGGACATTAATCCACAGGCCAGCCAAGGCAGGTGGGAAAGGTTTCCTTGTGGACTGGGGTGCCAGGTAGGTCCCAAGGAAGCAACATCGAGGTGGGCAGGGGTTACCTCGTAGACAGCGAAGCCGATGGTGTGCATGTCGCCCCCCACCCGCCGCTCCCGTCGCCGGTGCTTCTGCATCAGAGCCACCAGGAAGCTGCAGGCTACCTCATCGTCCCCGGGGTCATCATCCTCTTCCAACAGCTTGATCTTAAATTGGGGGTTGATCCAGAATGTGGCTGTGAGGAAGCGGATGAGACGAGGATGAGACACCCAGCAAAATTGTGCTGCCAAGAGTGGAGACGCAGCGGGGAGAGGGTACCTGGGTGATTCCTGCAGCCCCCGGCAGTGCTCCCCCGGCGCCATGTGCCCTCAAACACCTGTGTGTGCCACCTGCTGAGCTCGTCCTTGGTGAGGGCATCGGGGGTCAAGTTGCAGATCTCCAGCCTGGAGAACTCCCTCATGAAGTCCCGGAAAGACATCCTGTGGGAAGCAGGCAGGAACTGAGGCCAGGGAACCACTGGGGGTCAGGGAGGAGGGCAAAGCAGCTCTGAAACCAGCCAACATTTTGGGAGAATTAAGTGACAAGTGACATCTTTTACCCTGAGCAGTTATAGCTCATTTAAAGCCTCCTGCTGAGTTCGGGGAAGAAGGAATGTTTAACCTTCCTAGATGTTTATTTTGCACTTAGTTGGGCTGAAATTCCTTGAAGGGAGGAAAATTATTAACTAGACCAGATGAGAAAATGCTAGTGGGCTCTCTGGTGACAGAAACCCAGCTCATAAAGGCAGGTCATGAGTTTCAGGCAAAGCAGGACCATGGGATCTCTCCGCAGCTCCTCTGCTCCTTGCCAGGCTGGCTGCTAAAGAAGAGCAGGACTTTGCTCTGGCACTCACCAGAACTCCCCATCCTCCATCTTCAGCTGCAGCTGTTCCCTGTCATCAGGGTCAATGTTGTCCCACTCGGAAGAGCTGGAGTAGCAGGAGAGAGACAATTAGATGAGGACTACTCAAGGTGAATTGAGTGCACTTCAGAGCTGGCCCTCAACTACCCCCCTCATGCAAAGGCCACTGCACGCTGCCATCTTCCCCTCAGCAGAGCCACGCACTCAACTGCTGTGTGTGCAGCACCCACTGGCCTGCCAGCAGCAGGAGTGAAGTCCCATCCCTCCAACTAACCCATCGCTCCAGGCTCCAGTCCACTCCACCTGACCCCAGGGGTTCCTGACGCGGATGAGCTGTTCCTGCTGACCCCGGTAGTTCACCTGCCGGCCAGAAGACACAGGAGGTTGAGCCCATGCCACTGACCAGGATATTTTATTGCTATTCAAGTCTCACATAACCAACTCACATCTCTGAAGGCTGTGACAGAGTAGGCATGGCCCTTCACCAGCTTCTTGAAGGTCACTGCTTCCATGTCAAAGGCACTTGTGATCTGAGGAGAATGTGCAAAGCTCAAGTGAACATGATTAAATACAAAGTATTTATATACATACGTACATATACGTAGTCCTACCCCTAGCCCCTGTGGGGAATTTCCCTTCCTTTACACCCCTCCAGCCAAAAGAAGCAGCAAGGGCTCTGCTCAAGGGCTGCTGGCTGAGGACAACGTAAAGACAGTTTCCCAGATAGAAGACCCTGATGATATATCAGGGAACCACTCAAACTTCAGAAAGCAAGAAAAGGATTTCATAAGAGAGAACGCATGGAAAACCCCGCTCCAGACAATTCTCAAATGCTGATGTAAGATATGGCCAGAGGTATAGGCAGACCCTTATCCAACAGCCCACACTTGAGATGGACATTTCCACTCCATCCAGCGGAGCCTGTTCCCAGCAGCTGGGCTGCAGCCCCACTGTGTCCTGTGCCTACCACACTGTCTCTGGAAAGGGTGTTCTGCTAAGAGGAGAAAGAAGTAACCTCACGTCCTTTGTCCCAGCAAAGGGACTGCTGACATGACCTTGGGCTGCGAGGCCTCACTTTGGTCATCACTGGGGCAGAGCCCCTGGCTCATCCCAGAACACCACTTACATCGATGGAGCAGCCCAGCAGGGACCCCCTCTCCAGCGCCTTGCGGATGATGTGGCCCATGTTGCGTGGTGGCCTCTTGAGGTCATACATCTCTGCCACGCCACCAGTGAAGTCCTCGAAGCCCTCGGTGGTGCTGCCCCCTGAGAGCGACTCGTAGCAGCCATTCAGCCTGAGCACCAGCCAACAAGAGGGGCATGTGAGGTGACAAGGATGTTGCACACTGCTGCTCCCCAGGCACCAAGTATAAGCAGGGCCAGGGAGAGAAGAGTCCCTCTCCCCTCCACCCCTCACAGTCGGGTGCCCTGTCCCCCACCTGCCCACATGCCCACCACAAGGATACCCACTTGGCATAGGCCTTCTCCAGCAGAGCACTCCAGAATTCAGTGCACTCTGCCGAGTGCACAAACAGGAGTTCCCCATCCTTCGTGGGCAGCAGGTCATCCACCACCACGTCCACCCACTCACCAAACTGCCAGATCTGGGAGGTCAAGAGATAGTGGGGTGAGCTCAGAGCATCACACGACTTGTTCATCCCCAGCCCAGAGGGATGCCCTCAACCCACTGTCCTTCCTCCCACCCCCATTCCACCAGCCATGGAGGGCCAGGAGCTTGCAGCCCACCTGGAAGTGGAAGATGCCAGCATAGTCCTCCTGGAAGCTCTGCCCATGGGGCACCACACGGTGCAGGAGCTCCTCGTTGAGCGTGAGGGAGCCAATGGCAGCCAGCAACCAGCAGTCGCCTAGGGAAGTAGAGGAAGCCAGTGTGAGCACCCACCACCTTCCTGGCTGGGGGTGGGGGGCAGGCAGTGAATGTGTAGGAGCCCACAGTGTGCTCTCCTTGCAAATGTTGGGTATCCCCGACTCAAAAAACATATGGAGAAACCAGAGGGTCCAAATGGAGCTCGGGGAGCCAGGCTCGTTCAGCCTGCCTCAGAGAGAAGTAGCTCAAGGCAACAGAGAACCATCTTCCCTGACCTGGAGCTTGCGTTCAGACCACCCCATACAGATCAGTCAGCACCAACAGCCTCCTCCTGCAGCCATTTATCTAGACCCTCCTGGGACTCCTTCATGTGACTGCCCTCCACATGTCAGACAGAGAGTTCAGCATCGGAATTACACTTTGCATTTAAAAAAAACATTTCATCAAGTGAGAGGTTTCATGCTGCTGCCCTGGCTTCTCAAATTGCGAGCAGCACCACCACATTTTTCCTTCCAAGTGCTCTTAACGACAAGTGCTGCTCCAGGCCAGAACTATGCTTTAAATTCTTTGCCTTGGTTCCCCTTTCTCTTTTGCCTTTGAAGCCTGTCACACCTTAGCCTTGAGGCTGGATAACCTGCACCAGGCTGTGGCTTGACAAAATGGCATTCCAGACTTTTTAATAACCAATTGGACACCACCACAGCGCTCTGGGCTGTTACGTGCTCCCGTTACCACCTCAAGTTTGTTCTAATTACTGTATATATTAAACATGGTCAGCCTTGAAGCCAGCATGCTATGTGTGCTAAGGTACATCATATTCCCAATCAAGTGCCCAACTCGATCCAGATCACACGCTTGGTGGAACCCAGATCTAGTTCCAATGACCACGAAATCCCAGTTGCCAGCCCTGACAGCCCACCCGGGCCATTAACACTGCTCTCCTTGTCCCACTGCCTCAGCAGACACCCCTGGAGAAACGACAAATCACCACTTGTACTCCGTAGCTCTCCCCTCAGTTCCCTTCTGCCTGCCACGCTGTATCGCTTCGCAAACACTTTGTCACCACCAGCACATCCTCACCTCAGCTTCTTCCCATCATCCAGCTGCCATCCCTCACCATTGTCCACGGAAGAGAGCTCTTTGGAGCTGCTCCTGGCACTGCTGTCAGCATGTGTCAGGTATGAATCCACACAACATCTCTCCTGATCTTAGCATTGTCAACTGTGTGCACATCAGCCCATTTTCATGGAATGTTATCTAAGGCCACCAGGAGGCAGAGGGTACCCCCTGACTTCCAGTTTCCACTGCACTAAATGGGAAGGGAGCCTTTGGTACAGAGGTGGTTGTGCAGAGGCTGACACGAAAATGCGCTACACGGGCCTGGGGAAAGGTGCTGTGGAACTGGTCCACCCTCAACTTTACACAAACATGTCTTCTGCAGCCACACCAACCCTCCACAGCTGCTGCTCTCCAGACCAAGGTCCAGGGACAGAACTCCAACACTCACCCAGAGCCCCCTGGCAGATGTCCGTCCGGGTTGCACCACCAACAATGAACTGAGGATCATCTACTAATTCCTGCAGGAGAAGGAGAGAATCAGATGCTGGTGGTGGATCTCAGCAGGGCCTGGACTTTTTGGAGGCTGGCACCCATTGCAGTTCTGACTCAGGAGGAAGGGTGTATGGTTCCCCAGAGATGCACCCCACCTGCCCTCTTCCAGGGAAATCTGCTTGACTGCAACCCCAAGGCCATCACAGTAAGGCGAGGCGAGACCTTCTGCTGTAACCATGGGAGGACATGACTAGATAGATAGATGAATGGCATTCCCCTTGCACCCATGGCACCAGGGGATATTTACACCCTCAAGAGTCCCCGTCACCAAGGGTGACGCATCCATGCCACACCTAGAAGCAATGACATAGCCCATGGTCTGCTGCCCAGAGGAAGCAAAGCCTGCCAGACATGATGCTTTTCTGAGCAGACACTCATGGGGCATTGCTCTAGGTCCTTGGGAAAGGAGGCCATGAAGCACTCGAGGGACTTTGAGCACTGTGAGGAGCAGGCCAGGGCCAGGCTGCAGCTTGGCAAGCCATGTCAGTGCAGACATTGCAGGGGAGGGGCCCAGCCCAGCGAGAAGGAAGCCCAGCACCTACCGATGGACGCTTCCACTCCACCCCCCGCGTCTTGCTGGAATGTGGCCCCAGCTCCTTGAATCCAAGGGCAGAGGGGCCAGCTGGGAACTGGGGGTCCCGAAAGAGGGTGCCACTCTCAATGCACTCCTGTTTGAGGGTCTCATAATCTTGGTTAAGGTACTTGATGGCATTGTGGTGTTGGCCCAAGCCCTCGGCTCTCAGGCGGTCTCTCTGTAGACAGGCAGCCATCCCACCAAAGGGCATCATAGCTGGGCACCGGCAGCGCTACCTTCAGCTCCGCTCCCTGCAACAAAACGGGTATGGCCAGGCTGAGGCCGTGCACCCCCCTGGGGTCATCAGCCATTTCACACAGTGCCAGGCTTGGAGACTGGATCCCTAATTCCCCACCACCCCCACAGCAGGGACCTTCTCTGCCAGTGTTGCCCCAGCACAGCGAGCAGAGCTGGCACACAGAGCATGCCCAGGCTGGGCACAGGTGCCGGGAGGACCTCCCCACATCCCATCCCGGGCAACTGCCCCGTTCCGAGCCACAGCCTCCAGCCAGGCCATCGCAACCCTGCTGTCTTCAGGGGACACCAAAGGGGCAGAGTGGCTTCGAGGGCTAGTTGGGAGGAGGCAGCCGGCCACGGCTCTCCCATCCAATCCCGTCCCGTCTCGTCTCGTCTCGTCCGAAAGGCCAAGCCCGGAAGAGTTTCAGGCGCTTTCCCGGATCTTCCCCGGTGCCAGCGGCCGCCCCACGGCATCTCCCTCTCCCTCTCCCCCGCCCCGGCTGCCTGAGCACTGAGTCAATCGGCCCGGGAAGGGAGGAGCCCGGGAAGCGGCCGCAGCTCTATCTATGGGGCGGGCGAGGGAAGGAAGGGGCGGGCCAGCCCTTCCCGGCGCACACAGGGACTCACCCGGGCGGGGTGACTCAAGCCCCACCGTCGGAGCAGCCCGCTGGGAGGCACCCGGGAGGGGACGCGGGGTGCAGGGGGCACCAGGAGGCCGGGAGAGGGAAGGCCCCGCAGAGCGCCCCCCCCCCCCCCCCCCCCAGCACCGCACCTCACCGTCTGGTCCAAACACACACTCCCCCTCCATGCATCAGAGTCACCTCTGGTCACAGGGCAGGTGCCACCACCGCCATGGGCCCACCGGCTTACCCTGCCCGACTCCCCCCTCGCTCGGCGGGGTGGGTGCTGAACGCCCCGGAGGTTTCTCTGTGCGAGGCAGAGGAGCTGATCCTCGCGAAAATGACCCAGGAGCCAGCAACCCGCCCAGAGCGGGGTGGGATGCCAGCGCTGGCTGCTGCCCCCCCAGCACCTCGTCCCAGGGGTGCAGCCTGGCTCCGGAGAGGCACCTCTCCTTGCCCTGAAGTGCCACAATCGCCGGGGGAAGGCTGGCAGCAGCAGAGAGTGCAAGCTCTTGGCATGGGCACAGGGATTAAACCTGGCTGCTAACCCAAGGAGTTGCCCTAAACAGAAGCTTTTCAGAAGGAAAATCTGCTCCTCACCATCACTCCTCCTGCCCTGGGATGCTCTAAACCCGTTGCCCTTCTCCCAGGCAGTGCAAGTCCTTCTCTCCTCTACGACAGCCCCAAATATGTGGAGCTCAGCGCTTCCCCACCACCTCCTCCCTCAGACTCCCACCCTGCAGCCAGCACCCTCTCCCAGAGATGGTGGGATGGCTCCTCCGCTCTGAGCCACTGCCCAGAGCCGGGGCGGGGGGGGAGGGGGGCTGCAGGAGGAGGAATCCCAAATGCAGCCACCCCCACGGCCTCCATCTCCCACCTCCCCATCTCCCCAGCACTCACACCGCAGCCTGCCAAGGGCCAGGGAACTCCCCTTGCCCGCAGTCCCTGCCAGGCTCCCTGCACCCTCTCCCACCCTGCCTACCGGAGCTGGACATGGCTGCGGACACAGGAGCTGTGTGCTGCTGAGACGTGGGCACCGAGTGAGTTATTCTTAGCTCTGTGGCTCAAAATACTCGGGAAGGCCGTGCTCGGTGGCAGACAGAGGTCACGCAAGCGCAGAGCGAGGAAAAACATTTCAGACCCCAGGATGGATGGGACAGGAACCACACGGTGCCTCAAGCAATGGGGTTGGTTGCTGACACCCTCCTAAAGCTGATGTTGATGGACACTGCAGGTCATCCACAACAGAGGAACAAGCATGCAGAGACAAGCCAAGCCCCCGTGGCAGTTTTCCACACCAGCCAACATCCAACCACAGTATGATGCTTTCCAATAGCAGAGGCACCTCTGATCCCTCCCCAGGTGGGAGCAGAAAGATACGCTGGTCCCCACAGGGCCCCTGATACCTCTTGCATCTTAGCACATACTTAAAAACCACTGGAGCGCATCGTTGCTGAAGTTCAGCCAAAAATCTCTGCAGACCTCTAGTTTGCCAGCTGCTCTCAGAGATGGAAGGAGGGGGAGCTCCCTTCCTTAAAACCAGCCAGGCCGAGCCCAGACACCGCATCCTGCCGCATACTCAGCTCGGGACCAGGAGGCGCAGCCGCCCGCAGGGTCCCACATTGCGCAAACAGCTCTCAGGTCCTTCCCGACCTTCCGGCTGCCAAAAATCCTCATTTCCTGCAACCTCCCCCTTCATGTTCCCCCATCCCCTCGACGAGATGCGGCGCCGGCTCGGGGTCGGCATCGCATCCCGGGTCGCTGCGGTACCCAGTTTACTCGCCGCCCTGATTTGAGAAGCCTCCGGGTCTCTGCGGCTGCGTTATCTAACGCAAAAATCCCCACGGATAAAAAGGGGCTGGGGCGGGATAGGGAAGCCTGGAGCGGCTCAGAGCCCAGCAGAAGCATCCGGGGGGGAAGGAGGGGAACACCCCACCGAGAGGCAGGCCCCCCCCTCACTGTACCCCCATGCTGGGGGCCAGATAAGGGTGAAGATGGGGGGATGGACTTACGGAAGCTGCCGCCGCCACCGCCCTGCCCGCTTCAACCCAGCCCAGCCCGGCTCGGCACAGCACGGCCCCGCGGAAGGTGGGGTTTCGGCGGGCAGGATGTACGAGACAAGCCGGGAGGGGCGGTGGGAGGGGGAATTAAAGGCGCAGCGACCGCTCACAGCTACCGGGAAGGGTTTTACCGGAGATGCTGGTGCGGTCCTGGCTGCTGTCACCCCCTCCCAGCTCCCGGGGATGAGGGGTAACGCCGATCCGGGCGCGCTCCTTCCAACTTTGCTCCAAACAAAGGGATGGGGACACACAGAAGCCGAGTCTGGAAGGAGAAGAGGAAGCAACTTCCGCCTGGGAAAGGATTTGGGGGTCACATGGCACTGTCCCACGCCATGCCGCTGGCACCCCAGCTTACCTGGGTGAAGCTCTGCACTGCACCCCACCCCAGGGCTTGCTGAGCTGGCGCTGAGCACAGTGGTCCCTAATGGGTGTCATCCACCACGGGGTCCCTTCTCCTTCCCTCCTACGTGGGGAGGCTGTGCCCACTCTGCCTCTCTCCTGCAAGCCCAGACAGTCACAGCCAGCAATGACCACACCAGCTGCCCCTTGCTGCTGGTGCCAACAGGGCCCATCCCAAGCAGATCCCACTGCCCTGGGGCTTCCTGCAGCAGGGCTGCCCCTGCGTGCCCTCCGTGACTCACGGTGCGGCTATGCCAGGTGGTGCCCTTGCCGACAGGCATGACCATCGTGGGGCTTGGCAGGGCAACGTGCAGCCCGGTGTGGTGCAACATGGCTTCGATTGACATGGCATGGCCCAGCCAGGACTGGCACAGTTTGGCATAGCGGGGCTTAGCCCAGTGTGGCCAACATGATTCTGCACAGCATCACTTAGCCTAGCATGACCAGCTCAGCTCATTTTGGCATAACCTGGCCCAACCCCCTTCACTCCAGGAAGAAGCTCTCCACTGACATCCTTCTGGTGCCAAGGCTGAACATGGTGGTCCCAAATGGTATCATCAACTGTGGGGTGCTGCCACCCCGCCTTGTGCCTGGATGCATCTGGGAATGCTGTGCCCGTACCACCTCACTGCAGGAGCTGGCATCCCCCTGCTCCTTCCTCCAGGCTTCACAGAGTGCCTGCTTTCTAACCCACCCCATCTTGCTCCAGCGGGGCAAATCCTTGCTAAGCAGGGAGCAGGTTGCAAGTGGGGTCGGGAGCTGTGTCCCTTGCCTGAGGAAACCAGGACAGTCAAAACCAGCTGTAGTGTGGTCCTGCTGCTGCACCCGCAAGGGAAAACTCTGGCCCTATCCCCATCCCCACCTAGGAGAGCTTGCCACAGGCAGATTGTTCTGTCCACCCCTCAGTACAGAGGAGGCTTTGGGATACCCTGCTCTGGGTTGCCATAGCATCCACTCCATCTTATCCTCAGCCAAAACAGCGTCTGTGTCACTGCCCACAGGCTAGGAGGGTAAGGGGGTCCTTGCTGGGGTCACCACCCAGCTCTGCACTGAGCTGCAGGCAGCAGCACGCTTTCAGACAAGGAGCAAGGGGACCTGCGACCCCAGGGCTTGTTCCTGCTTTGGGCTCCTTGCCTGAAGGGCTTTGCCAGCTTTTTCTCTGGCCCTGACCACCACTGCCCGCCTGCCCACTCAGACCCAGGACAGTGCCCATCCTTGTTGTGACCCTGCTCCCCTCCTGCCTCATTACCCCTCAGGTGGCCTTTCAATCCGCTTTCACAGCTGACTCTCCTGGGGCAGGAGAGAGCTCCTGCATAATCCCGTCACACAGGCTGTGCCACGTCCTGCCTCCCGTGCTTGTTTCCCTCAAACACCTGCACAAATACCTGCGCAATTTCCTTCTTCCCTTCCCTCAAGCTTCCCTTTGCAGCCGTGCCTGCAGGGACTTGGCAGCGGGCGCTGCTGTTCTTTTGGTCTTTGGTTCTCTTTGTCTGTGCCCAGGCGTTGCCTCTTCCCAGCCTTTTGGCTGCAGGGTGCCAGGGAAAGGAGAGCTTTTTATCCTCTGCTCACGCCGCGCTGTGCATGAAGCCACAGAGCCCGAACACAGGGAGGTGGGAAGGGAGCTGGGATCACTGTCTCAGAGGCCTGTCCCACACCTCACCTCTCCGTTGTGCAGTCCTTGGAGCAATGGCCGCTGAATACAAAAAGTTATGAGCACACAGCAGCTGCCCAGGGCCCACCCCAGCCCCAGCCTCCTTCTGCCCACCCCCACATTTAGGAGGTGGCTGAGCTACAGGCAGCATCACCCAGCAGGAAAGTGCTCCCAACCAAGCTGCACTCCAGGGGAGTAGCACCCCTCCCCTTTCCCCAAGGCTTTAGCTGTCCCCCCCAGACCAGGCCAGGAGACAGGATCCTGGAGGGAGACAGCAGGAGTGACCATGTAAATTCCTTTTGGGACCATAGGGGTGAGCTGACACCCGTTACCGAGGCTACCAGCAAAACTCCTGTCCCCTCCCACACCGTTCCCAAAACACCTTCTCCATCCCAGCCTGGGCGCACGCTGCTCCCCATCCACCTGCTTTTAGCAGCGGAGCCTTTGATGCCTCTGCCAGCCCGAGGGAGAGCCCGCCGGGGCTGGGAGAGCCAGGAGCCAGCGCTCAGCTCCTGGCAGCGGGGCTTGTCTCACACAGGGGGGGCGCACAACCCCCCACTCCTCCCTTTGCACCACGCATGCTCCTGCATCCCTGCTGCAGCTGGGGTCCTCTCTCTCCTCCCAGGTCCCAGCCCCCAACCCACTCCACAAAGAAAAGACTGCAAGAACAATAGCTCTTTTTTTTTTTTTCCTTCTTTTTTTTTCTTTTCTTTTCTTTTGTACACAAATATATACAGGGTATTATACACATCTCTACACAGACAGTGCCACTCAGAACACACAGCTCTCCATGGCAGAGCCCTGACAGCCACAGAGAGCCCTGGGCCATGGCTGTACCTAGAGACTGGAGCACCCCCCAGCCTGCCTGCTGGGTAAGGGGTGCCCAGGGGTGCAAGGGGTACAAGAATAGGGAAGCAGGATCAATGTCCTCCCTGCCCCAGCCTGGGAGCAGACCAGGAGCTCTCAGCTCACATGCTCATTTCGTCTCCAGCCCATCCCTGAAGAGGACGGGTGACATTCACCATGCTCCCCTGTACATTCTCCAGCCCCAGCCAAGCCCTGGGAGCAAGGGTGGGCTGCCCTCCCCACGTACTGAAGACTCACATCCCTTCCCCTCCATCCCCCCATTTCCTCTGGGCCTGGGATTCCTATGGAGAGGTGTATGGGAAAGTCAGCTACGTCCTCCCCGGAGCAGCCCCCTGCCTACTCCATGTGTCCTCTAATAGGGGGTGAGGGGGAGAAAAGCCATGGGATGTGACCGCCCTTCCCCAGAGGGGAGCCGGGCAGGGCTGATGCTTCACTTGCTCAGGTCTATTAAAGTGCTTGGAGCTCCAGGGCCAGCACGGGTGATTGAAAAAGGTAATGACTGTCCCCTTCCACCCAGCCTCATAACACCCTAGAGGGCACGGCCCCAGTAAAGCCAGTGCAGCACCCACAGATGACAGGCAAAGGGAGGGTGGTAGTGTCTGCAATGAGCACCAAACAGGATAGTGGAAGGGGTTGAGGGAAATAAATATAGCTCGATAGCGGGGAGATTTATTATTTTCCTTACATTTTACACAAGGGAAGGGGGAAGCAATTAAGGGCAACTGATCCTGACCAGAAACCTCCTCACAAAGAGCCCTTTAAAAGAGCCAGACCTCCCTACAGGTGCCAGACCTCTCCCATCAATCATATCCCCTGCCAGCTCCTGGGACACAGCTATCACCAGGGAGAGGCAGGAACAGAGGTAGGGGAGGAACAGCCCCACTCTCAGGCTAGGTGATGCTGGGGTGACTGGTGACTCAGCCAGGTAGGGCAGGCAAAGAAA
Organism: Scolopax mira; assembly: GCA_004320125.1. Lineage (NCBI taxonomy): Eukaryota > Metazoa > Chordata > Aves > Charadriiformes > Scolopacidae > Scolopax > Scolopax mira. The sequence goes on from BJBW01014936.1 coordinate 78,788, forward strand.
GCCAGCAGAACCCTGTGAGGCTTTTGTGCTCCTGAAGATGGTGGTCTTGCTTGGAGAAGGCTCCCCAGGGGCTCCTCTCCCAGGGCTCCCTCCCTCGCTGACCACCTCAGCTGGGGGAAGACCTTGCAGCAGCTCAGGAAAGGCAGCCCATGCAGCCCCATCATAACCAGGCACCCTCCAGGGTGCTGAGGGCCTTGTAGTCCAGGACCCTTTCTCCCCTCTCCCTAGCACCCAGGAGATCCCCAGCACAGCCCCCCACCCCCAGGCCTGACCCTGCTGTGCAGACACGGGGCAGCAAAGGGGGCTGTGGTACCACAAGGGGATCAGGTTGATTTGTTTGAAAGGGGAGTAAAATGTGCAACAAAAAAAAAAAAAAGCCACTTAAAATGATGCTGCAATCCTCTGCCTTTGCCCCTGGGGGAGGAGGGGACAGGACCTGGGGGAGAGGCTGCCTGCGCCTCCTCCTGACAACAGGAAATGCCCTCAGCACCCCTCACTCTGCAAGGGGCTGCCTAGCTCACGCCAACCCTGCACCCCTTCCCGGGGTGATGCCACCCCTGACCACAAGGCCAGACTGTCACCTTCCTGGTGAGGGGGGGAAGAGAGTCCTCTGTCACCACCCCTCACACCTGGCATGTCACACCAAGAGGAGGCTGCAAGGGGTTGAGAAAGGGCACAGGGGAGAAGGTGCAACAAAAGCCACCCCCCTCCCTAGAGAGTACTTCCAGTACACGGACTAAAGCTTTTTTGTTTGTCACCTTCCTGTAAATCTAATAAATTATTAGTGTGTTTCTTGCCAGGAGGATGGGCCTGCTGAGGAAAAAGTTCCCCTTATGCCCCTCCCCACAGAGCACCCAACCTTCCTCCTCCCTGCGGGTCCAGAGCAGCACTGCAGGGGTCACAGTTCTCCCTCTTCCCCAGCCCCCAGGGTTTTGGGGCCTGGGGATGCATGAAAGAAGGTCGCTAGTAAAGAGCATGCCCGTCGAGCTGCTGGGCTGGCACAGGGGTGGAGGGGCAGGGAAACGGAGAGCTTGTGGCAGGGCCCCTGCCCTCGCTGAAGGCAGCAGCCCCGGAGGGCGGGCAGGGGCAGCGGCCAGCACCCTCAGTGCCTCTCCCTAGGTCTCCATGCGTACAGCCTGCCCCGCTCCTGGGCCTCCTTCCCCTCCCTCCCTCCCTCCGAGGTCCCTACTGGTGGATCTCATTCTCTATCAGGCTGTCCTCACACGACTGGAAATCCGTGTCGTTCATGCCATCCGTGTTGATGAGCTCCTCGTCCTGTGACCCCTGCTCCTCCGACTCTGTCGCTTCGCCCTCCGGCGAGGAGTCCTGCAGCACTTGGGCGATGTACTTCTGCCAGGGCCACACAGGGGGTGGGTGATGGGTGGGGGAGAGCAGAAACACATGTTAGCCCAGGGACTTCTCATGGCAGCACAGAGGCACACAAGGCACAAGAGGTTGAGGGTGGGGATATGCTGGGAGAGCAAGGAAAGGCGCAGACTCCATGGGATGTATCAGGAGAATGGTTAAAAGCAGGGCTGGCTTGGTCCTGCAATGTGCCTGCAGTATGGCTCTGGCCAAACCCCAGCATCCTGGGAAGGCATCACCCCCAGGGAGCCAGGGCTGGGAGAGCATGGGACTTCTCAGTGTTTCAGAGCCCATGCAGACTGGAAGACTGTGCTCCCATTTTTGACAGTGGATGTGTCCCTCTGTGGCTATGCCTGTCTCTTAAGGGGGATCTTAAGTGCCCTTAGATACATGGAGACTAGGAAGGACCTGGGTTACAAGTCCACACCCAAGCCCTGCTCTCCTAAGGTGAGCTCTGCTACAGCTCTGCACCCACCTGCTAGAAAAATCTGAAGGAAGCAGCAGGAACAGAGCTAGTGAGAAGTTCAGAAAACTGACTCTGATATCCCAGAGAGCTAGGCAGGGGAGGAGAATCCCCAGAGCACTTCCATAGACTTTAAGGCAATGCCCATGGAGACCTCTAAGTTGCAATGGCATCAGGACCAGCCCAGTGGGTGTCAGCCTTTGCTGATGGACAAGTGCTCAAAGATGCAGAAGGAGAAGGGAGGCTGCCCCAGTTGGACTCACTATCTCAGCCAAGAGAGGCAGGAAGTAGATGCAGAGCATCTGAGGATCAGCAGGAAAGGTGTCTGTGTGTGGAGGGGCTAAAATGCATCACCCAGCTTGGATGAGTAGCACAGGGCCCAACATCCCATTCTTGCTGGGAAACTCGGTTCTGCCTCAGAGAGGTGAGAAGTGAGGTACTTGGACAGGCAGTTACCTCCCCCTTCCCAAACCTGGGTAAGGAGCATGCCAAGGCTAGGGCATGGAGATGGGGACAGGGACTCACAGCGGATTTGGGAGTTGGCAGGCTGGTGGCAGGTCTCCCGTTCTGCCTGCTTTCTATGGAGTCCACTTCTGTGTGGTCAATCTGGAGAGGAAAGGAGAAATTGAGAGATGGCTGTGATGACACATCTGTCCCACCACAGGAGTAGCAGAGAGGCAGCAGGGACAGTCTCAGGAACGATTCCCTCTGTGAAGCCAGGTTTGAGAAGCTCTGCCAGGGAGCATTCTAGGCCCCCCCTGGCGTGTCCACTGTTTTGCTGCTGAGCTGTGCTTCCCAAGCAGTGTCCTGCACTCCCACACAGCACTTCACCTCACCTTGTAGTTATGAGCGCTGAGGTATTTGAAGTGGCCGAAGCAGACGTGACACAGGCAGATCACAATAGTAATCACGAGGACCACAAAAGTGAACATTGAAGTGGGAGCCAGGAACCCTGGGGCAAAAGAAAAGTAAAATGGTGGTGTCAGAGGGACCTTGACTGTCCTCTGTGGCTGGGGACTGCCAGGACCCACAGCTCAGCCAGGGAAGTGGCTCTACAAGAGGCCAGGGGTGGCATCCCACCCCAGCACTCACCTGTGCGCATGGTGGAGAAGAAGAGAAGCCAGAAGAGGCAGAGGATGGGAGCTGCCACCACCTGGTTCACAGCCCCTGAATGGATCTTCTTGTCCAGCTTGGCAGGCAGGTAAGCGTAATACAGGTTGTATCGGTCCACCAGGTGCTTAAGCAGCATGTACATGAGCCCTGGAGAGAGGGGAGGGATGCCAGCAGAGAGAGGAATCAGCTTCTTTCCCAGTACCTCCAGTATAGGAAACTTCCCTCATGTGACCCTTCTTGCCTCCCCCCAGCCTCTGACATAGGGTGGCAGAAGAGTATTACCTACCAAAAGGGACAATGATGGGGCAGGTGATGCTGTAGGTCATGACCACAGTGAAGACGCACATCATCCAGGCATAAGCAGCCCCAAACTGGAACTCATAGGCCTGGTGCTGCGAGAGAGAACAGGGACCCATCAGCGTGACCCCGGGAGCTCGGGGAGGTGTGTGTGCAACACACCCAAGTGTACAGGCGGGTGAGCCCCATTATAGCCCTCCCACCCCCTCAGCCCCACTACACACTCGTTTGACGTTCCTCCGCTCAGCGGCCGAGCGGGCCAGGCAGAGGCGTATCATGTACATGAGCAAGCCGGGGATGCGCAGCAGGTCCATGGCATTCCCGATGAAGGCAGAAGCGATGACGTAGTTGACGAAGAAGGCGCCATTGTCCGGCAGGAACACACACCTGGGGAGGCACAGCAAGAGGAGGCTGCAAGAGGTGCAGCAGCCGGGAGTCCCCTGTACCTTTGGATGCCAACAAGAACCCCCCCCCCCCCCCCCCCCCCTTGCAAAGAAGGGCCTTCTGTCCAAATCCACTTACTCAAATCGCACGGCGGCTTCGGCAAGGAATTTTTTGTCAAACAACCAGCGGAAAAACACATCCAAGCTGTAGAGAAGGGGGGAAGAAGAAAAAAGGGGAACAGTCAGAAGCAGCAATAGATAGACATGTGTATGTAAATATGTGGAGGCTACTCTAGAAGGACTCAAAGGTCTGACCATAGACTGTTTTGTTCCCTCTTCAGATGTGTCACCTCAGACATTGAGGAAAAAAAGCGCAGCACCCAAAAAAGGGATGTAAAGCTTCTCACTCACATGTGTTCTCCTCCTTTTACCCTGATCCTATCAGTAAAGTATATTTCCTTTTCCCTCTGTTTGGGCACAACATCCATGTAATGAACAGGTGACTGACTGTAGTTAAAAAAACAGTTAGGTACAAGGCACCCTCCAATCAGAGATTTAAAAAAAATAAATAAATCCTTTAAGAGAAACAAATCCCGTTTTCCTCAATTCTGTTTTTTTGATATAAAACTGACCATCCTCTGGCACCTTGGGTACTGGTGGAGTACAGAGAACCAGAGGCAACAGCAGGGGGACTGAGTCCTCAGAAAGAAGCGTGGTCTGTTTAATGTTATCCGGTGAAAATGCAAACCTTCCAAGAGCATTTATCTGCCCAGGTCATAAGGTTACATGCAACAAGGCACTTTTAATCCAGCTGAAAAACATTGCTGTAGTCACCCACTGGGATGGAGGAGCATTATTCTGCCTCTCTCAGAGGGTTTGTCTATTCTCAGGAGCTGTCTGATTTTACAATTGAGAGGCTGTATTCCTAATCCTGAATTTAGGAGCATGTAGATCTCCCATCCTACAATGTGTAAGTAACTCCCTACCACAATGAAGGCTCCCTGTCCCACTCCCCAGTTTTTCTTTCCTCTCCATTTCCCTCCTCAGCCACTGGTCAGGGCTGGCAGCTGATGCACCACTGTTTGCCACAGGGCATTTCTACAATCCCTGCAGGAAGATTTGGGGCTCACATCCAAACAGGTGAGCTTTGCTGCAGCCCACACAGAACTATGCTACCCAGCTATGCAGTACAGCCTACTCAGTTCTGTCCTAAATGGGAAATTCACTACTTTTTGCAAAATTTGGAGTGTGCGCTGAGTGCAGAGGTGGGGAGTGCCTCCTTGTTGTTTCTTTTAAGTTGGCAACTAAGCATCACACAGCTACTCCTCAACACTTCTCATACCACATCCAAAACACAACACCACACCACCTACTAGGAAGAAAATTAACTCTATCCCAACCAAAACCATGACATTTGCAGACCTTGAGCAGACTTTGAGCAGACTTTTCACGTGCGTCCATCAGCCATGCCAATTTTTGCTGCATTATCTGTATCACCATGGCACACATCAACGTGTCTACAGGTTGACTCAATAAGTTCCTAGAGACCCAGCCAAACATGGTCCGACCTGGCCACCCAGCCAGAACTAAACACCACCTTCCCAAGGGGATGGTGGAAGGACGCTCGTGCAGCGGGGAAAGGATGTAGTGTAGGAGAACAGCCAGGGGTGCATCTCAACCCTCCTCCAGGTCTCTGCACTTGCTTTCCCTTCCCACCACCCCTACCTGCTCAGGCCCAGTGATGGCAGCAGCAAGACCATGAAGATGAGAAAGGTGTAACACTTGTGCATGGTTGTCCTGTTCTCTCCAGACCTGAAGATAGAGAGGAGGCTGTTAACCTTTCACTGTCACTCTGCCAGCCCCAGATACAGTTCACCCCCATTGCTTTCTCACCAGAAAACACTTCCCACTGTCTAGTCTGAATACCACCCTGTCCATTTCTGGTACCTTTCCCTCCAGTAAGTCTGAGCTGTATTCTCGAGTCTCAGTTCCCCCCACCTCGTCTCACAGGCCCTCCCAGCTCTCATATCTTCAGAGGACCCTCTGCAATCACCACTTTTGTCCTGCAACCCTCAGAACGGGTGACATTCTTTCCACCAGTCTTCACAACATGGAGCAGAAACCAAAGCTTACATCACACATCCAGTGGGGAATGTGCCTCACAAGCAGCACATTTCTAGTGCTCTGCACCTCAAATAACTGCTATGGCTTCTGGCCATAGAGAAGGTGATTTTGCCTTGGAAAAGCCATGACTTACACATGACTTACAGGTATACCACCCCTGCCCACTCACCCAAGCCAAGATTTCCCTCACTACTTGCATTTCTCACAATGACCAGCCCCATCTCCTCCCAGCTTTCTTCTTCTTGTAGACCTACATCAAGCTCTGCTCAGACAAACACACTGCACAACAACAGCTCAGGACTGGGAGAACAGCTGTCCAGAGTAGACCCTGGGTTTCCAAGAGGTGCAATGTAACACCACACTTAGAGCGGAAGACAAGTCAAAGTCTTGTCGAAGCAGAAGGATTGAGCCAGGAGCTTTACATTGGTGAGAAGAGTCTAACGGTCAGGCAGCACACTGGTATGACTAAGAACAGGTGCTGTCCTTACCTGGTCCAGTGTGCTTCAAAGAAGGCAGAGTAATACACGATGGTGGGCAGAAGAGCAGAGAAGCACCACAGCAGCAGAGTGGGGAAGAACTGGGTGATGATAGGATTCTGCAACGAGGCAGAGAGAAGAAACAGTGTGTTACACAGTGTGATGGCTCTTGCACCAGCCTCAGCTTCCTTTGCTGACACTGAGTCCCCAGCGCTGTGGCTGCCACTGCACCCTGGTCAGGCTCAGCACCTCCCTCATGGTCTGACAGGACCTGGGGACCATTGAGAACCTCTCTCCCTACCCCCTCCCTTACAGGAGCTATTGTGCCTCAGGGTGGTTCCCATGCTACCCATCCTGCACCCATCTCCAAAGGCCTTACATTGAGGTACTCCACAGGCTTGGTGACATTGAACTTGTCCATAGTGGTGATGATGATAGCAGGGGTAGTGAGGAAGAAGAGGAGGATGAAGAGGACCACATTGATCACAAGGCAGCGGATCCACCAGATGAAGCCCCGGATGGAAAGGTGTTCCCTGAGAGGGAAGGAAGGAGAGCATCAAGATGATTGCATGGAGTAGGAGGGCAGGTTTGGGCCTCTCATGTGTACACCATCACCCAGCCTGTGTGAATAGCACTTAGGCACCGGCCCAAGACTTTACTCTGCCAAGTGTGATCAGAGCTCTACCTCAGCCAGGCTGTGCTTCAGCTAAAACACTACATCAGTTACCAGAGGTGCAGACAGGGAGGGAAACGGGGAGAGTGGCACCCCTTTTCCCATTGGCAGGGCCCACTGAGCCTCAAAAAGCTGCTTACCAGTAGATGTTCTGTGGGTCAGGGGCATAGCTGACAGTCCAGTTGGAGACATGGAGGGACTCGCTGCAGGAGGAGGCCCTGGGCTCCCCACGGCATGCACAGCCTTGACACTTACAAGCATTGAAATCTTTAAGGATTCTGGAGAAGAGAAAGAGAGAGATGCTAACATAGAGAGCTGGCAGGGTCAAGCTGAGGGGTATACCTTGGTGTTGGCATTCCTCCAATTCAAGGTGAGAGCTGGGACAGGTCACCTTCCTGAGGAGGGCAGGACCCTTTGCACTCACATGGCTGTGATGGTCTCATTGTGGAAGGTGACAAAGGCCATCCCCAGAGGCTTTTCATTCACCTTCTCCTTCTCTCGCTTGTAGTCATCTTTGAGCTTTTCCTCCAGCTTGGTATAGTACTCAATGGCCTCCACCTGGGCAGGGGGGCAGGGGTCAGAACAGAGACCTGGGCAGCCAAGCTCCAACATGCCCCACCACCCAACACTTCCAGCTCTCTCCCTACCTCCTCGCAGCCCCTGATGACACAGCAGCACAGGTGGCCACAGGGCTTGGGGTTGATCATGGATGGGGTATTGTCCTTGCTCTGCAGATTGGTGAAGTAGATGCGCCCACGCTCAGCTTTCTTCCTGGAACAGGAGAGCGGAAGAGAAGGAGAGAAAGAAAGAAAGAGAGAAAGAAAGAGGGTGGCTCAGAAAAGCTCTTGTGGCACTGGACTTGGGGAATCCATAGCACTGGTCCACTCTGCCTTCCCTCCCAAACCAGGGGTTACCTCTCTGCATCGAGGAACATCAGCCGGGCCACATCATAGCAGGGACGGGCCTCCAGGACAGTACAGTTGGCATAGGCCTCCCTGCGGACAGGAAGCACCAACTCAACACACTTGATGCCAAAGGCTGTACCCTTAAGCAAGCCCCACGTATCCAAGACTTCTCTCCTGCCCTGGGCTAAGCACCAAGGTACATAGCAAGAACTTGCTGGGGACAGCAGGGGAGTCTGCAGGCTCTGTCCCTTATACCAGGAGCAACACCTGGGGCAAATGCTACATCCTGCAGGCTCGGGCATGAGAAGCCTCTTTGGACTTTTGCCCTGTGACACAAGGCACTCCTCTGACCCCACACACCTCTCTCTGCTTTCATGGGCCACGGGGCTTGGGGGCAGAAAAAGGCAGGTGGTTTCCCAAAAGGTACAAAGAATTTCTCTCCTCCCCATGGTGCTTCTAAACATGGCCCTTCTGAACATTGTTCTTACCATGCTTTCATTAAGATCCCTAAGGAACAGTAATTTTTTTTGTTAAAGAGTCCTTTTCTACTAGGACATGTGATATGGGCTTGTCCTCATCACAGAGTCACTGCCTCTTGCCTGCATCTCATCTCTGAGTGTGACTACGTTCCAGGACATGCCCTGCCCACTACCTACCACTCTGACCCCCTATGGCTCTGCAAGATAGCCAAGTATAGCCCAAGTCACAAAACCAAGAACACTGAACATTCAGATAAAAATTTGTGCAGAACAATAAGATGTCCAAAATAAGAGTATTTCTGCTCTTAAATGTATTATTGCCATCCCAGGGAACACTAGCACTATCCCAATAAAAACATCCTCATTACAGAGCAGACTTTAATTAGGGTCACAGTGAAACTCACTCAAAATGCTTCTTGATCTTCTCTGGCTCAGCATATTTTGAGATCCCATTGATGAAGAGAGTTCGCTTAACCTAGAAAGAAGGAAGGAAAAAGGAGAGGGGGCAGGTAGGCATAGATGGCATGAAAGACTGTATTGCAGCAATTCCCCGCCAAGGGCTGAGTGAGTGATGGGAAAGGGCAGCCCATCACTTCTGGCAACCAGGGCTCCCCCTTTCCTCTTCCACTAGCTTTGGCACCCTGCATCCTGGCATGCTGCAGACTGACAGACTAGGGGCTTGCACTGCAGCAACCTGAACAGAAACATGGGGGACCCCCTAAGAAATACAGGCAGCAAAAGCAGCTGGAGCAACACCTGAGGAAGGCATGGGATGTCCCCAAAACGTTCACCCAGTGCAGGCCTCTCCTGTTTCCCCACAGACAGTCAGGGCAGCTGCTCTGGAAGAGATCTGCCCTTTGGTCATGCAGCATAAAAGAACAGCCAAAACAAGATACCCCCAAATTGCTGTGGAATGTGTGGTGCTCGGCACTCTCTCTAAGGCCACCTGACTTGAGAGAAGGGCATGAGAAAATGTGCCTGGGAGAGCGGCCAGATCCTGCTCACCAAGTCATCCTCTTTGTAGCGCATCTTGGAGGTGTGCCGGCGCATGCTGTACACTGTCAGCAGCAGGTACAGGAAGGCAAAAGATGTGTGCAGCCACAGCAGGTTATTCCTGTCACAAGGAAGACCACAAAGGTCAATGCAAGGTTGCCACTGCAAGTCTGCGTATGGCTGGTCAGGCCCTGAAGGCACTGGGGCCACGAGCAGCATAACCAGCACAGCACCCACATGTCCTACAACCAACTTCCAGGAGCTCACCCTGGAAATTGGAGCAGGGATAGCAGGCTCACAGTGAGGGCAAAAAAAACCTCCAAGGAGGTGAGGTTCTGCAGCAAGGAGATATTTACAAAATACCCCCTTGAGGGCCTCAATTATTCATCCCACCCCTGCCCACACATACCCAGAATTCAGGTTAGCAATAGTTGTCCTCCCAAAGCTGTAGGCGTTGTTTTCTAGAGAGAAAGAGGCAGACACAAGCGCATTCAGTTATATCCAGTGGTACAGGGCACCACTGGGTTGGGCTAGAGCAGGAATCTCACCTGCAGAACACCCCAAAACCCAAGCTGCCCAGGATGACCCTCTGAATGCACCATGCTCAAAGTGGGACAGCAGTCAGGATTTGTCTGTGTTACTTCTGTCCTGCCCTCCACTACTCCCCATTGGTCTGGGACACAGTGTTGAAAGCAGCTCCCCCAGCCCAGCCAAAGGCTCCCTGCTCTCACCTAGCAGGTCCCCTGAGAAGTTGACAGGTAACACAATGCCCACGGAGAGCACACCCACAGCCACCAGCAGCCCAATGATGTGCCTCTGGAAGGACAGGTAGTGCACCGCATCACCGCCACACTTGTCCCGGATCTCATCATCCCTGTCAAGGAGAGAAAGGCCATCAGGAAATCTTCTACGTTCCCTCAATAGTTGAAGAATAGTACAAGGTCATGGCTGCACTCCTGATTTCAGTCCACACAGCACCCCTGATTCTGCCCTACAGAGCTGTGGCGAAGCCCTGAGGTAGGGAGCCCAACATCCAGCCCTAGACCTGCCTGTGCAATGCTTACTAGCCCCATGCCCTTGTCCTCTGTCCCCGAGGACAGGCAGCTGGACACACACAAACTCCACCTCATACCCTTGTCAACCCTGCTGAGTTAAGGGATGTCTGACACTATCCCACAGTGCTCTGAAGTTAAGACTGCTCCTGAACTTGGGAGTCATCATCAGCCTGGGAGTACATCCCTGCAACCTCTGGTCCCCACTTCACAGCCATTCCTCAGACAGCAGGGCTCCTAGCAGGAGTCCCAGGGAGAGAAGCATCTCTGCAGAGCAGTGGACACTGTTTCTGAGATAAGACTGAGGCAGGGGAGATCTAGGCTGGGTGCTCTCCTCTGTCACAGGCTCACTGTGTGGCTATAGGACTCCTCATCTAGTCCCACCTTTGCTTGTCCTCTCCAGAGCACACTTTGCTTGTGCTCTTCAGAGAAGTGGTTGCAGCAAGCACAGCAACTTCACAAAGCTGTACCGAGCTGGGTCTGCCAGCAATGCCCTGCGCTGCCTCCCCTTCTTCCCTAGGTGTCTCCCCCATGTGCACATCTGGGAGAACTTACTTTATCCTGAAGATGGCTGTCAGCCAGGAGCAGAAACCCTGTGCAGAAAGAAGACAGGAAGGTCTCACATCACTCTCTGTTCTCTTATCCCTGCTCCCTCTTTCAAACACTTTCTCTGGTGTTCTTGCATCTCCACTTGGCTTGGCTCAGGGGGATACAAACTATGAGCACACATAATGTGCAGAGCCACAGATGGGCCAAGGCGGAGAAGATGATGGTGCTACTCCGTGGTGCTGTTTCATGGGGAACAACACAGGCTGGACTTTGCCATGTAGCTGCCCCTTACCAACTTGCAGCTCAACCTCCTAGGCAATTTGTGGGCTCCGGGCTAGCATGGAAGCTTTCCACAGCCTAGGGACACCCAGAAAATTGACCATATGGGTATTTCAACAACCATCCTGGACAAGAGGACCTCTGCAGGGACTGGCAAGGCAGTCTGGGCCAAGCCTGTGCTCCTTAGAGGACACCTAGGGAAGGAATATTTCCTGTGAGCTTCACCACCCATTCATCACACTCTGTTATCCTCTTAAACCGTGCCTCACTTTTACAGAGGCAAACAGTTATAGAGGTAGATAGTGGAGTGACGAGGAGGAGCTGGTAAGTATTGTTTGTAACGCTGAGATGACAGGTTGGACAGATGTTTTTTAAGCCACAGGGAGGTACAACCTACTTAATTAAGCACATGTCTAGAAGCAACAGTTATATAGAGCCTTGAGCTCTATACCACACTTGCACACTACAAGGTGTGGGACCTCAGGCATGGGGATGAGCAAATAGCGCTTCTTCCAAAGAACCCTCAGATCCTGGCCACTCAATGGCAAAGTATTTGACTCTTGCTGCTACTCACGTTGTCCCTCTGGTCAAAGTCCACAGAGCTGGAGACGGAGGTGAGGCGCTCATAACGGTCATGGTTGTCGGAGTGCAGGGCGGAGGCTACGCTAAAATGACAAGCAGGAGGCGAGGGAGAAAGTTAGAAGATGCGAGGAGGCAGCCCGGTCAGGAACAGAGAGCACCCACAAGATCAGAGGTTAATTCAGGTAAGTTCACCCAGGTGAGATGGAGAGAGGTGAGACCAGAGGTAGCAGTAAGCCCAGTACCCTTCTCAGATGGCACACTGAGCCTGGCAGGCCCCACGGACTTGGCCATGGATGCCTCAGCACCTTCTGAGGGGCACCGGAGTTATTCAGCAGTCCTTGCGAGGAGCTGGCAGCAGCTGCTACGGAGGAGAGACGAGGTCTATTTAGCACAGGGCGTAGAGAAAAAAGAGAAGGTGGAAGTCAGAGAGTGCTTGCTGCAGCCCCTCCAGCTCCAGTGCGGCCACGAGGCGGCAGCCCCGGTGCTCTAGAGAGGCGCTAGCAGCGGCTCCCATCCGTAGGGCCTCACTTGCCACAGGGAAGAGGAAAGCTGGGAGTCTGTTGGGCTGTATCCTGCTAAGCCAGTCCTCCCTGCCCTTCATGTTTCAGTGCAGGGAATCCCAAGAGGAGGAACACAGCTGAGCACCAGCAGCTGTGCTGCTGGGAGCCAGCCTCAGGTGGGCCTCCTGCCTGAAAATCTCTCCAGCAGGAGTGGGACAGACAGCTAGAAGTGAATGACCACAGGCTAAAAGATAGGAAAGAAAGAGAGGTGAATATCCCAGACTACTTTACTCCAGGTGTAGGGAGAGATCTAGATGAAGAACTTGCAGCAGAAGCATCCAAGGCAGACAATAGCCCCCCTGATATGAATGGAGGTGGAGGACAACTGGCAAGGGAGGCAAGAAAATGGTCCAGAGACCTGAATTAAATAGCACTTGCAAGATGACAACAGCAGGCCAGGACCTTGGAGGTGCAAGAAAAGATATGGATGATCTGAAGGCTAGAAGCAAAGGGGAAAAAAAAAAAAAAGAAAACATGGTCTTCCCTGTAACCACTACAGGCTCAAGGAGGATCAGATGGACAAGAACTTGGAGAAGCAGCAGCTGATAGACAAGTAGCAGCGACAAGGTAGATGATACTATGGGAAGGATAACAAGCAAAGACCCTCGTGACCCTGCTGAAGGAAAGAGGATGGGACACGTGACCTCCCTCTGAGCAGAGCAGCACCTGCTGAGTCCCTAGCTGGAGAAACAGAGAGGGGGGAAAAGAGATTAGCTGAAGGTCATGGGACTACAGGAGAGCAGATTAGACAGTGGTGTGCAGCCTTGCGACTGTGCAGCCCAACACTCTGCTCTGCTGGAGGGACAGAGCAAGCTTTCACCAATTTCTTGGACCTTCAGCCCTTTTAACTCACAGAGGCCTTCCAGCTGGGCACAGGGAGCAAGGGTGAGTTTCTGTTGTTCGCAGCCCCAAGGAGAGCCCAGCACCATGACACAGTGCACTTTCAGCTCCTTGGTACTAGGAAAGAAGAGCACAGAGCACAAGCAGCACTTGAAGGAAAAACTGAGAAGAGTGTCATGTTATGAGATGACCAGACTAACTCAGCTCCATTCAGTGGGGTGCAGAGATGATAATTAGGATGACTGGCAGTGCTGGGAAGACAGAGAACCTTTCCAAAGATGGGAGGCTAAAGAGATAGTTCCAACGGTACCTGCAACCAGCTGACAGCCTTTTAAAACAAAATACTAACAAAGCAAGGTTGCCCTAAACCAGGAGAAGATTAGGGGGGGACCCTGCCTGCTGTCCCAGATATGGTGCTAGCCCTACCAGGGAAAGAGAAGGACAGGGTCCAAAGCATGGCTAGCCTCAGGCCAAGGGAATTGCAGGCTCTGTGAGGGGAGGAAGGGGCTTGCTGCTGTGTGAGGCATGAGGTGGCTATGTGGGTGACAAGCTCCATAGGGCTCTACGACCACTGCCTCTACACACAGAGGTATAGGTGTGTTGCTACAATCTCCCAGTGCAGACTGAGTCACTGATTAAGTGTTGATGGCTACCACAAGCCCTGGCGAGGGGTAGAACAAGGATACTTGCCAATTCTCAGACCAAGAAACACATCTGAGAAGCCTGTCCTCCTGCACCAAGAGTGATGCTTGTACATTCAAGGGCTGGGAGCATACAGGTGTCCTTAAACCACCACGTGCCACTAAATCCCAGCAGAGAATGGTTGGGATGGGAAGGTACCACCAGCCTTGTAGGAGCATAGCCAGGAAAAGATTTCCTTGTGAAGCTCCACAGGCTTTTGGAAATTTCTGGCTACCAACACTGTCCCAACTCAAGCAGTAGGTTTTTGGGGAGGTCAGCAGAGAGCTCCAGCAAGCCCAGATGAAGAACAGAAGCAGGAAGAAGCAACCCCCTGGAGAAAAGATGAGCACTTGTAAGAATAACTGAGGTGGCCCCCCTGAGAAGCCTCAAAACATGACAGCTCTGCTATTCCCCTACAAGGTGTTAGCAGTGAAAAGTTGCCAGAAGCAGGATGAACCACTAGTGAAGCACTCAAGCATAGTGAGGGGTAGCTTGTACCACAGCTACCACCACCTCTGTTTTCACAGCTCCAACTGCTCTGCTCCTCTGGGGGCAAGGAGCAACTACAACAACAGGAGCATTCCTGCACTCTCTCAAGGCAGTAGCAGTGAGAGGTACCTGCTTTGCAAGTGATGGAGAACAAGAAATGAGGCTGCAGCTTGTTCCCCCAGCCTCAGACACGCATCAGCCTGGCTGGAATGACCATCACAGCCTCTGTCCTGCCAGCTGATAGTATCCTGTCCAGCATGCACCACCCAGCCAGTCAGCAAGGCACGGGGGATGCTCTTTTCTTAGACGTAAAGTCATCAAGGGAGGAAAGGTCCATGGCACTGCTTAATGGCCAACACTAGGCCAGGGTGTTGGAGGATGCTCTCAGCAGTGCCGAGGCAGGAAGTTTGCTTCTGCCAGGAGAGAGAATGGAGAAAGGTGCTGCCTTGCCGGCACGCTGTCAGCCGGAGGTACATGGCAAGGGAGAAGAGCCAACACTTGTCCTGGTCCTGGCAGCCTCACAGGGTAAAGGAAAAAGACAGAAGTCTTGCAACTGCCTGCCAGATCCTCTCCATGCACCTGCCAGCCCTTGCAGCTGGTGTGGGAGCAGCACCTGTGGCACCCTGGCACTAGAGGGACCAGGCAAAGGAGGGTCCCCTGTGGCCAGGTGACCTGAGTGTGCTGTGGGTTCAAGCAACTGGGTTTATTTTCTCCACCATAAGGCAGGATAGCTGGACATGGGACGGTAGAGTAAGGGTATGTGATGTGGCACCCTCTGCCTTGGCTGGGACTGGGAACTCCTCAACACTGCTGCCCTCAGGAAGCATTTAAGTGCTACTGGGGAAAATCAGAGTGCATCCAGCTGTGGTAGTGTCTGACACAAAGGTGAGGGAAAAAGAAGAGCATGAATCTACCGAGAGGCACAAATCCAAGCCCGAACTCCCAGCCACTTAAGATTAGTTCAAAAGCAAGACAGAAAACTGCAAGAGAAAAGGAGAGCACGAGCAAGAAAAAGAAGAAACGAGACCCTCAAAAACAACATACTATTCCCGCTCCTCTCGCTCCATCTGCCAGTGTCGACGCCTGGGGGCACAGAAACAGAAAGGGAGAGGTTACAACCATGGGAGCAGGTGCTGGGTCTCCTCCGACACAGAGAGCTAGGCACCCAACATGGCTCCGCACTGTCCTGAGGAAGTAAAACCTGCCAATAGTCAGGCTGGGGAAGACCTTCGTTCCAGATCCCAACACCACCCCAAGCCACAACACTCCAGAGCCCCCACCAGCCCAGAGTCAGTGTGTTACTGCCAGCTAAAGGGAAGCTGTGAAGGTGGCCCGTCTGCACACCATGGGTGTCCCAGGGAGCTCCTGAGGGACAGAGAGAGGCAGGACAGCCTACCAAGGCTGCCACATAAGTCTCCTTTCCATGCATTCCCTCCCTATCCAGGCAACCACACTTGGTGCTGGAAAGCTGGCATGCTGCTCTCGTGAAATACTCATCCCACCTCACTGATGGGTCAAGTAACAGGGACTCCTCCCTGGAATCTCAGGCCTGGTGATGACCTTACCACAGCCACGCTGTCCCTCTCCTTGTGTTTACCAGCTCTTGCTCACCAAACAGCTGGCACCCCTCTGCCTTTCTGCCGGCAGTCACTGCTCCACTCCCTTGCACTCAAGATGCTCAAGCATCGCCTCTGAGAAGGGCCCATCCCACTCTCCCCACCAAAGGTCAGAGCTATCCAGCCCCTGTGGCTACCAGCGCTTGGGTCCAGACAGCTTAACACTGAGGAGCTGCTGCCCTCTCCCCAGTGAGGTCTCATCCAACTATTCCCTACTCCTCACTTTGCCCCAAGGGCCCTGTGTTGCCGATTTCCCCATCCAGGACAGGAAAGGAGCAGTGTAAGAGCCACAGGGACACAGCTGCTTATCTAATGCTGTCCAGGGCTGCTTATCTAAACCAGGAGAGTTCCTGGTCCAGTGCTGAAAGAAAACAACTCTTTCCGTTGTCATACACAGAGTGCTCACGAGTAACTTGCTAGAACCTGTATGTCCAAAGTAACCAAAGATGCTGGGGCTTGGCCCTATCCAAGCCTTTGGGTGTCACGAGCTCATGGAGCTGATAAAGGAGAAGGAAAACCTATCATAGCCAGCCTTCAGAAGCCACACTGACACCAACACACAACAAAGCACCACGGGCATCGCAAACTGCCCCTGGAGAGAGACAGACTACCTGTACAACCCCTCTAACTTAATCAATGAGAATTCCTTATTCTGCACTGGAAGAAAATAATCATTGTCCTTCCTGCTGCTGACAGCAAAAATGAGAATAGCATCTTACTCTGCTGTGGACTGAGATGCTTAATGTTTGCCAACAGACAGTATAGCCTATGAATACATTGGGCAGGAAGAATCCATACCCAGACTGACTTGTCAGCACTTGAGATGCAACCTAAACTTGCATTTTAGCTCAGCAGTACAGCACCTAGAAACACAGCCTACTGCTTTCAAGCGCTCTTAACAAGAGGTACGTCCAGCAGAGCCACAAAGACACACCTTTAGAGGCTAAACAAAGCCTTTACTGGGGCAGCTCCCACCCTTCCTGTGACCTTTTCCTCTCTTCCATCTGCTCTTCCTCTGTAAGGGCCCCTGCACACCTCTGTCATTGTATGAACCATAAGTGATACAGAGCCAGTGGGGACCACTCCCTGTGTTGGGAGAAGTGCTGCAACAAAAAAAAAAACCAACCCAAACAGTAAACGGGGAAATTTCCTGTTCCTGGAGCTCAGGGGTTACAACTGGCATTCTTGCCTCTATTGTCCAGCTGCCTCCAGCGTATACAAAGGAATTTACCCCTTCTGCCCTGCAGCAAAGGGTACCACTCGTGCATTTTTTTCCTGCCCCTCTCCCAAGCTTACCTGTCAGCATCAGTCACTAGGGCCAGGCGTCCATAGTCCCAAGCAACTTTGCGCAAAATTGAAAAGACAAACAACAGTGCCTGGAAGACAGCAAAGGAAGAAGTATGAGATCAGGTATTGTACAGCTCCATCCTTGCCCTCTGCATGCAGAGACACAGGAACAGGGAGGGCAGGAGGGGACAGGACTGCTCAGCTAACAGCACTCTGAGGCCATGCAATAGCACAACTTCCCCACGACTAACATCAGTCTATCTGGATGGATGTGGAAGACAGGAGTCCAGGATGCAGCACACTGTAGCTAAGTTAACTACAGGATCAAAAGGGCCTCAGGACCCAAGGAGGTGAGATTATGGCTGCAGCATCCACGGTCCTGCAGTTCCTAATGAGAAAAAAGCAAAGCCTTTGGGTAGGTAAAGCTGCAGGGACTTGGCATCATAAGCAGAAGTTCTGGAATGTGGGACTGACCTAACCTGACCCATGTCCTGAGGAAAATTTGCAACACCGTTCCACAGGCTCAGTGCAGTGGTAGTGGAGTTAAGTCAATAGTGACTAGGCAACACTATCAAGACCATAAAGTCATCCAGAGCAAAATCTGGGACAGCATTTGGAGCCCTCAACTCTAACTACATGATCACAGTCCTCCCATCATGACTAATTAGAGGAGATGGTGCTGAAGGAGCAGCAGGTAGACTTACGAGAAAGCACATAAAGTCAAGGGCTAGGACAGTGGGCACCCCACCAAAGGGCAGCCCCTGCAGCACAGTGCTGCGGATGCGAGCACTGTAGCAGTAGTCCTTGGTGCTGTTGTTGCATGTGGAGGCTTTGCAGGTGGTCCCTGCTGAGCCCAGGGTGGCGATCACGTAGGGAAGCATCTCTACAGCTTCATTGTTTTCCCTAGGGAAAGGAGAGAAAGGCCTGATTAGATACATGCCAGTTGGACAACACTGTAGCCCCATTAGCAGGCAAACTTGTCCCCTAACTCTGTCTCAGGCTCCTCCGTGCTACAGGATTTCCCTGGGAAGTAGTGTCCAGGGACAAGGTCATCTGGAGAAGCCTGCTGAGTTTGGGGAGTGCTAGAAAAGCCTAAGTGCTTCAGCAACTGTGGTCCCACCAGTCTTAGAGCTCCCTTCCTTGTTTCCCTACTCTCACACTATTTAGGTGCACCTCTTTCTCACGGACTACTCTTCTTGAGAGCACAGTGTTCAGCCCCTTCCCCTCAGTAGAGAGAACATTTAGGTACAGGAAAGAATGAAAGGGTGGAGTGATGGGAACATGAAGTCACGTCTGGATGACGGAAACAAACTGTTATGGGACAGTTGCTGCATCATGATCCCACAATTTCCTTTACCTGGATGCATGCCATTAGCTTTATTAGGCCGAATCACCACCCTCAGCCCCCAGCTCCCAGGGCACCCATCAAGGGCTGGTTACACCCCCTGCTTGTTTTCTTTCCTACCTCTGACTTAAATGCATTTAGCTGCAAGAACACAGAGGGCAGAGAAGAGGCTTAGGCTGTACTATGCAGCTCATCAAATATTTTATTTATTTCAGTAGTGTCCTCAAATTGTTACAAGACCTGCATCTGGGCTCAGGTCAGCATCACTGTAGCATCAGTGCTTGGACATGGGAAGAGCTTCCTCCTGTGCAGAGCAGCTCCACAGGAAACACAGAGAAGACTTTGCTAGCAATGGATAAATGCAAATTAAGCATCACCAGGATGGTCTAGAAACAACAAATCAACAGCAGAAACACAACCACTTTGTGAAACAGGGGAGGGAAAACCCCATCAGCTGCAGAAAGAAGCAGCAATAACAGATGGGAAGATCTACCAAGGCTGCTGGTCCCTGAACCACCCCTCTTATCCAGCACCCACCAAACTACCCCAAATCCTTCACTACCACCATGTACCAAGCAGAAAGGCTGGCTGGCACAGCATCACTGCTGGGCAGTGATCAGGGGCTGCTTAGCCAAGCCCATAAATGCCATCCTGGTGCGCTGGACAAAAGAGCTGTCACTTGCTCAAAGCATGAGAAAGCTACCACCACTGCCTTGTGCTGGTTTCAGCCTTTTATCTCAGAGATGCCCCTTGCCACCAGCTCTGCCCTTCTAGCTCTCCTTCACATCTAGAGAGGGTGCAGGGCTCTTCCCTCCAGCTCATGAGTGTATCCTGGCAATCTCCTGCCTGGCTACACAGATTTATCAGCATTACATCACATTGCTAGCTGAATAATGGCCAAACTGTTCACTGTGGTGTCCTAGAGAGCTTGGCTTCAGTGATCCCTCCTGGATCAGCTGGGACAGATGAACAACTGCAAACCAGCTGAAGCATCCATGAAAAAAGATCACTGTGATGAGTAAAAGCCCAGCCAGGTACAGGCAATCAGGGGGCTCAGCCAAATTGGAAAAGCCACCAGAAGATACTCACAGATACAGAACTGGAGCAAGGCTGCCAGAAGCAGATTTTTCTGGATTTGGGATTGGAAAAGCAGAAGTAAACTAAGCCACAAGATAGCATTTGGGAACCAGCTGGGAAGCCAGGCAGGATAATTCATCCTGATTGGATTAATCAGCCTCACTGGAACAGGCTGCCCAGGGAAGTCATGGAGTCCCCTTCTCTGGAGAT
>BJBW01014937.1:0-10563 GCA_004320125.1 Scolopax mira
AGGAACTTCTTGACTTTGAGGGTGGCAGAGCCCTGGCAGAGGCTGCCCAGGGAGGTGGTGGAGTCTCCTTCTCTGGACACATTCAAATCCCCCTGGACATGTTCCTGTGCAACCTGCTCTGGCAGGGGGTTGGACTAGAGGATGTCCAGAGGTCATTTCCAACCCCATAGCATTCTGTGATTCTGATTCTGTAAACTGTTAATTATCCCCTACTCAGCTCCTGTACCCCAACCTCAAAATAATAGGGACACACACACATACATTAAAAGCAAAAAAGTTCACAGGGCAGCACCTTGGGGCATCAAAGCTCCTTTAGCCAAGGTAACCAAGGCAGGTTTGGAAATAGGAGCCAGGAGAAAGCCAACACTCCAGCAAAAATCTCTAAACACTGCACATATATTTTCACTTTATTCGCTGAATCTTATTTGCTGCTGTGGTGTGTGGTGTTCAGCTTTTTTCTTTTATTTTATTTTTTTTTCCTCCTTCTCCCTGGGAGAACTTAATAAATCTTTGAAATCATCAAAAAGAAATGCAGCTTCAACACTTAGAGAGCACGCGGTTAAGTTACTTCCCGGTAATATAAACTGAGGCTGTAAAGTCAAACATTTCCATGCCATAATGGGAGATGAAAATGAGGGTTTGGGAGGAGAGGGAACGGCCTTGCTTCTCCCATGGCTGGGGGCTAGAAAAGCCTGGAAACCCTGTGGCTGGCTGCTGGTGCAGCAATTTTGGCTCTTCTCATTAGGGTGGTTGTCTCTGCGTGACCCAGCTCCGAGGTGGATGCTGGCTTGATGAAACCACCTTCCGCTGAGGCACGGCCACTGGTGGCTTCCATAAGGAACCAGCAGTGACAGATTGAACCACACAGGGTATGCCCACCTCCCTCTTTCTTTTTGTCTTTTGATAATGTTTAACAGGCTATTGGAAGATGGGCACTGCGGCCCAAGCAAACCCATCAACCCCCCTTTGGCTGTCCCCTGAGGGAGGAGGCTGGTGGCACTCACCCGCTGCAGGACCAGGGATGCAAGCAGGCAGGATTACCATGGCAACACAGGAAAAAAAAAAAAAAAAAAAAAGCAGCACGAATACAGCCCCCAAGAGGTGAAACAGGTCAGGAGAAACTTTGCTGCTGGGTAAGGCACAGGGCAACACAGGTCCTGCAGCAACAGGGAGGTATCGGGGTTCCCACAAAGCCCCTCCACCCCAGGAGCTGGGGGTGAGGTGGGGACCTTGTGCCCGGGTCCTCATGGTGGGGTCCCTCATCCTTCCCCAGTGCTGGGGAGCTGTGGGTAATTACGATGTGGATTGCCCAGGCTCTGCCATGCCCTTGATTTACTCTCTTAAGCTTCCTGCTTTCTAAATCTTGCTTTATTAGTGTTACCACACAGCAGAGCACAATTAGCCGTGTATTAGCAATAAAAAAGCAGCCAGAGTCCAAAATACCGCAGGTTATTGCTTTAAATCCTGCAGCTGCCGGATGGGCCGTGGACACATGCTCCCCCCAGGACTCCCAGCCCAGGCTGTGGTGTCACCCTGACCCCACAGGCAAGGGGGACCCCCAGCACCCCGCGCCCCCCCAGCGCCAGGGCAGCAACTAGTCCCCCATCTCGAGAGCTTTTACCCAGTGCTGCAGCAGAACCCACACTCATCCTGGCCACGTTTAACCATTTATATTGATTACCCTGTCAGCTCATTTGAATAATTAAAACCAGATGGAGCCCTTTTATGTGTTTAAGGGAACAGCATCCCTGGAGCTGTGCGTTTTTGGTGGAGGGAGCAGAGGGGTGCAGGGGAAGCCGGGCAGTTTTTTGCTGTCAAATCTTTCTTTTTGGTGACATTTGCCACCCGGTGTGGAACCTCCCGGGTCCCCACTGCCACCTCTGGGTGGTGGCATCAGCTCAGTTCCCAGCCCAGAGCCCATTGGAGGCGACCAACAGCATCCATGCTCTTATTTATACAGAAATAATTGCTGTTGTACGCTGGTGCTGTTCCTTATACAAACAGCACTAAAAACGCCAGCCAGCCCCAAACCTGATAAACAGCAGCAAATAAATTAATCCAGTGCCAACAGCTGAATACCCCAGTGCCAACGTGTGTGTAAGGATGGGCGGGCGGGGGAGGATGGTCCCAGCATCCAGCCCCATCATGATCCCCCCTCTGCCAGCTCCTGCTCCCAAACCTCCACCCATCTGCAAGCTGGAGCAAAGCTCTCACACCAGTATCACCCAGTGGGTGTCTGCCAGGGGCCTGTGAGGGCTCCTTAAAATGGATGGGCGACACCAGCTCGGGTCTGGTTACTTGTTATTCCACCCTCTTTCCAAAGCCAGTAAAATATTCCTGGCATGGTGCTGGTTATGCACTCCTGCCATCGAGCAGGGATGAGTTATCTTTACAGAAAGAAGCATAGATTAATATGTCAAATGAAAATGAACTATTGGCAGATTAAGATGAAAACGAGATGGCCAGCGATAGGGAGAAAAGGAGAAGAAAAAAGAAAATGAAGCTTCTCAGGAGGACAGGAACATTAAAAAACTGAGTAATTGATCGATACTGTTGAAGTTGGATGGAGTTTGAACACACTGTGCAAGGCAGGGACCATCCTCTCCTGCCCGCCAATGGCATGGGGGAGGACCACACTGGGAACTTCAGCCCATCTTGGCAAGGGGACAGCTACCCTGTTTTGGGGGGACATCCCACAGCAGCCCTTGCCACCACATTGGACCTTGCCATGTTGGTTCTTGTGCCGGTGTTTCAGCTCTGTGCCGAGCCTCGGGTCCTCGAGGCTCCCAGGATGGGGACATTTGCTCCCAGGATGGGGACATTTCATTCAGGGGACACTAAGCCACTCTCACCTTCCACATTGCAATACATCTCCCCTCTGCTGGCACAGGAATGCAGGTCTCAGGGGAGATGTTGCCACTCCCAGCACCACGTCCTTGGCTGTCTGAGCCCACCTTATCCAGGTGGGACTCCATCCCCATCTGGGCAGGGATTACAGGCAGGGCTTCATGGGGGGTCTCAGACTTCTGCCAAGTCCCTGAAAAGGAGTCCCAGGGTCTGGGAGCTACACTGCAGGCCCTCCAAAAACTTCAGCTTTCAGAGCTGAGCACATCTGGGGCAGGTCAGCAGCTGGTGGCAACCTGAGATGCTAGGAGCAGCTCTTTCCTTGCAGCATGCCACCAGTCTCACCCATAACTCCCACCCTGCTCAAAATCCCACTCCAGGGGGCTTCCAAGCTTCTGGACCAGCTGCAGAAGATGCCTGCAGCAGCACACTCCAGCAGGTCTCCATCCCACAGGCAGATCCATGGTTTCCTCTCCTGCCTTTCTCCAACACCATCAGTGCCCAGCTCCATCACCCCATCAGCCCCTCACCGTGGCATCCAACCCTGCTTTGCCTTCCCAGCTACCAGAGATAAACACCACCAGTCGAGCTCCAAAATACTTTTTCCAAGCGAAATGAGTGCCCTCCAGCAGTGCCTCACAGAAACCTCACAATTCACAGGTGTTTATTGTCCAGGACGAGCAGTCGGGCTTGGTTTGTTTTACTCAGACATCCTTCCAGTACCTGCAAATAGATATTTATACACTCCCAGTGTTTTGATGCATTTAGGTGCCTGGATTTTGATGGATCATGCCCATGAGCAGTAGGCTGGCGGGTTTCTCCTTCCTCTCCTCTCAGCACAAGCCCCAGCCCTGCTGGATGTCACCAGGATGTGGCTCTGGAGCCCCAAGTCCAAGCAGGGGGTTGTAGCCTCCCCTCCTGCTCCTCAGAGGAGAAAAGAGGCCAAAATGATCCCTTTCCCTGCCCGACGCTTGCTGCCTCTGTCAGAAATGATAAGAATTAATTAAATTTGCCTGCCTTTCCTCTGCCTTTGTAAGTGCCCGGGGGATTTATCAGCTGCCTCCACCATGGGGTCTATCTGATTTAAGGGGGGGGGCGGGGCTGGGGAGGAATACCTATATATCCATTACTCCATGTGTCTTAATATTGCAGATAGGATATCACCCCTGAGCGCCAAAAAAATTGGGATGGAAGGTGGTGGGCAGGGCTGGGAGGGGAAGGGGACAAGCCCAGCAAATGGCACTAAAAAACGTCCCTGTGCTGGGACCTGACCCAGCATCCTTCCTCCCCCCCCCCGCAGCACACTGCAAGGGGAGATGCCACCAAGGTGTGCAGGATCTGTGCTTCAGCAGATGTCAGGAGTGGGACTGCCCCATCCCTTAGCTCTGGCCAAGAATTAAGGCCATTTGCTGAGTTGTTTTATTCCCCAGCACCTGGGGTACCACAGCATCCCCCCCCCCAGCAGTGCCAGAGCAGAATGCCTGGAGGCATGACCCCCCACCCTGCGAATCACCCTGTGTCCGGGTTCTCATCGCCTCCGCTGAGTTAATGGCCAGGCAGGAGTTGATGTAGAGGAATAAGGGACGGATCCCTCCCAAAATCAAATCCTACTCCATCCTCACACAAAGAGCTTTACTCTTGTGCAAGTGGCATCCTCCCACCTGGCGTGGGCCACCCTGTGCCCTCCACCCCGTCCTTGCCTGCCGTGGGGGTGGCAGGGCTGTAAAAGCCTTTGGTGGAGAGAATCTGCCATGAATCACATTGAATTTAGAGCCAAGCTGCGGGAAAGGGAATTATATAACTCTCAGGAGACAGGCTGGCGGGGAGCGAACATCCATCAAACACAAATTCTGGATTATTTACCACGTCTGGATCTCGCCAAGAGAAACACCCCCCCGGACCGGACAGTCTGCAAACGGATGCAGCCGTGGGGACCTATTCAGCAAATGAAAAGTCTCTGTCTCGCCTGTCAGAGCAAACTGGGATGTTGATTTCCCCCTCCCTGGGTCCCTCTGCCCGTGGGAGGTGCCCAGCACCCAGCACAGGGTGAGGGTTCAGCTCTTGTCCCCCTTCCATCACACAGCCCCATTCCTGGAGACGGAGGAGCCCGGCAGCTGTGCCGACCGTCTCTTTAACGAGCAGCGCTTAATTATTCTCCCTTTTAAAATGTTTTGCATCATAAACCTGGGATGGAGTGGAGGAAGGTGATTATTCCACTCTCCCTTTGCTGGAGGGCAACAGCGTGTTTAGGGAGGGGTGGGTCTGATCAAAACCAGGACCCAGCCCTCGTTGACGCTCAGGGGGCAACGAGCTGGTGAGGGGTCTGGAGCACAAGCCTCATGAGGAGAAGCTGAGGGAGCTGGGGGTGTTCAGTCTGGGGAAGAGGAGACTGAGGGGAGACTTCTCATTCTCTACAACTCCCTGAAAGGAGGCTGTAGAGAGTCAGGGGTCGGTCTCTTCTCCCAGATGATAGGACAATGGGTAATGGCTTCAAGTTGCACCAGCAGATCTTCAGGTTAGATATTAGGAAATATTTCTTTACTGAAAGGGTTTCAGGCATTGGAATGGGCTGCCCAGGGAGGTGGTTGACGTGGTGCTCGGGGATAGGGATTAGTGTTGGGTTGGTGGTAGTTTGGGTGTGGTTTGTGTGGGGTTTCTTGTTTGTGGGGTTTTTTTATTGTTTGGTGTTTTGGTGGGTTTGTGGGTTGTTTTTTTTTCATTGTTGGACTAGATGATCTTAAAAGGTCCCTTCCAACCTGGATGATTCTGAGATTCTGTGAAGCTGAAGGGCAGAGCTCATTTACACAGTGGGAGGGGGAGCGACATGTCCCCACTTTGCCCTGACTTAAGGCCGGTGTGGGAAGTTTTAGGGAGGTGAGATGTGGACCTCAGACATGCATCACAGCCATCGAGATCTGCCATCAAATCGCTGTGTCCTCCATGCCGACAGCCTTAAATCAAGGCGACCAAAGGGGCAGGAGATGCTCTCCAAAGCTCAGCCCAGGTGGCCACAGGGCTCCCTGTGATATATGGGAGCCCTCTCCCCTAGACACAGGCTGTATTTTGCTCTTTTGTAGTCCTGGCCATACCTGGATGTTGGTTCTCACCCTTCAGGGACATCGTTTGTCTGCTTGGCACCAACAGCTACTTTAGAAGCAGAGCAAGATGCTCCCATATGATGGACCAAGAGCTAAATGAAACCTTAGTTTAGTGTAAATAAACCTCTAACATTGCCACTTTACATTCCTTAGACTTAAGCACACATGGAAGTGTTTCATCACCGAGGGAGGGATTGGAGCTTTAAAACCAAGGCAGGACTTGCAAATCCTTTTGGATTTTCCCAGAATTTGGCCAGTGTGATGGTCCATGGCTTCTCCTTGTGTTTGGCAAATACTTGGAGCTCAGCACGTGCCCCGTGAGCTCACTAATTCTGACCTGCTTTCAAATGGTCCTCGATCCCACAGGGGCAAAGGTGGATATTCAGCCCCAAAACCTTTGTGCCCGCAGGTGTTTAGCATCTGAGCCATCAGATGCTGCACTTCTGCTTCCAAAGCCCTCAGCCCTCAAAGAGAGAGAAAACAACTCAATCTGTCCCAAAGACTGAGTTTTTAGGAGTGGTTTTGGAACTGCTCCCAACCTGGAGACTTTATATCAGTTCTTTCTTTGCTGCTTTCCTTAAATTGGCAGTAAAAATTCAGGGAGACTAAAAGTCTGTGATTTGTACTTTGCACATGGGAAGCGGAACAATCTTTTGTTCATTTACTGTGACAACTGCAGTTCAGATTTAATTATTTACGATAATGTTCCGAGGTGCATTAGGGAATGTTCTCTTAGTTCGTAAAAAATAATGCCACCTTAGCTCTGAGTGGCATCTAGCTATGGGCTCTGCTATTGCACAGGCACGTGTGGCTCTGGGAGCAGAGACAAATCGTCATCCCTCTCCCAGTTGGTGGCTTAAACCCATGCCTCTTTGCCACATATGGCCCCTCATCCTGGGATGCTCCTTGCTGGCTCACAGGCTCCCTCAGCTCTGCCCACAATCCCCATCCGAGTATCAGGCCCATTGAAAGGGTTGTGTGTCCTGATGGACTCTTCTTGTCCCTTGGAGCTGTGATGCCCCCCTGATTCATTCAGAGACAGGGTCTTTGCTCAGCGAAGCCTTCTCCAGTCCTTGAACATCCCAGTTCCCCCAAAGCCATCCCCAGCAAGCTGGCAGATGTGCCATACAATTGTCCAGGAGAGTGAGGAGAGCAAAACAGGGTCAGGAAGCACAGACAGGACCAAGGGATGGAGGTCACCAAGGGAGGGAACACCAGCAGGGTCCCTCTGCCAGCATCCCGGGCTGCTGCAGCTTCTGCACAAGCAGCCAAAGCACCGGTCCCAGCCTGATGCTCTCCTGGCTGCTTAATCTGGATGAGCCTTGTTCCCTTCCTCTCTCCCTCACCACTTTATAGATTGCACTTGTCAGCAATAAAGGAGTAAAACTTACTCAAAAGAAATAATTCTTCAGTCTTAATTATTCTTGGCTTGTTTAGAAGACCCGTTGGAGCTGGAGCAGCAAGACTGGGTGTGGGAGCAAGAGCGTCACAAGGGGACATGGCTGTGCTGTGGTGGCACCTGACAGAGCGGGGTGCCTTTTAGTACCCACATACGCACAGAGCATGCCAGCATCAACCCCTGCAGTCTTAGAGAGGCTTGAGAAAGGGAAGTTGTCTCCACAGGTGTATTTTTCTCCCCTGCTCCCAAAATACAGCCTGCAAGCCCCAGCCCCTCCTGGAACTGCCATCAGCCACTTGCTGCCCAGCTCTGTCACCCTTCATCTTCTGCTCCTTGTCCATTTGCTCTCGTATAAACACCCCCTGACCCACCTCAGTATTTCTTCCAGCAGTCACTGCACCCGTGTCGCTCATACTTTTTCCTGTGTCCTTCTCCATTAGTCACAGGAATTAGGAAAGACAGTTGGTATTTCATCATTAAATGTATCACATCCAATAAATTGATCATTATTCTCTGCTGATTAGCAGCTCGGTTTCCATCAGGTTAGAGCAGTTATGGTGTTGGGTTGTTTTTTTTCCCAGCTTCAAGGCGCAGCACAGTTTCTCCTAAGATTATATCTTAGGAGATCAAAGGATTAGAGCTCTGGAAATGTCCTTTGCATAAGCAGGAAGGTTTTGGTTTTTTGGGTTTTTTCCCCCTGCTCTCCCTCTCTTGCAGAGAGCCTGCTTTGAAACCCTGGCTCCCAGCTCCACGATGCTGCCTGTACCTGACCTGTTTTTAGTCTTGCCTGAATCTGCCACCAGCTCATTTAGTTGTAGCATTGAGAGCTCTCTATAGAGCTGGCCACAGGTCAGCTCACAGACTTTTATTACAATTGCCTGTCCAGCCATGTTCTGTGGCTCTGACCCAGCTCCTGGCTGCCAGACACCTTCCTGTTTCGGGGCTGTGGACCCCCAGGCTCCTCCTGCACCCCCCTCCCTGCACCTTTGGGATGGCTGTACCCCAACCCCACGCCACAGCACGGATGCCGACGGCAGGATTTGCATCACGTCCACAGCTTTGCAGGCTGCAAAGGAAAATGAGAGGTGGATATTTTCTTTTGGGACATTTCCAGCATTTCTGACACGGCGAGTGATACCTTGGAAAGAGCTGACCCAGCTGCCCGCTTAGAGCCATGATGGGCCAAGCAAGACGTAAGAGCATGAAAATTCCAATGAATATTCATTTAAAAACTTGCTCAAATATTCCCAAGGTAAATTTGGCTCTGTATTCATTTCACCCTGCACTCTAAGCACATTTTTATTGCAGAGATAAAACTGCACAGTCCAATAGAAACTGGTTCTCTCTCACCAGGGCAGGAGGATTGAAATACCCCAAGCCAGCTCTGAAGCAGGATTCTGCTGCCCTGTGCCTCTTCCACCTCGGATGTGACCATGCCTGGTAGAAAGACCATCTTCTCCACCAGCACAGCTGCAGCCAGGACAGAGCATCAGGTCCCACCAGGCTGTGGGAGCCTTTTTGGTTTGCATTTTTCCAGAGGTAGGGAAAAAAAAGCCCACTATGAAACTAGCCACGTAAATACTCTCGCTGGAAATTCAATTCAATTACTTGTGTTGACCTCTGAGGCAACCCTCGCCAAGGCTTTTGCTGAGTCTCACAAGTCATGAAGAACATGGCAACGTAATTAGCCAGCGGAGACCAGAGCGGTGAATCCCAACGGGAGGCAACTCTTCCCCAAACAGACACAACTGCATGAGCTCCTCCTTCCATCCCAGCAGCTCTGGCTTGTCAGGACCCAAGGCCACTACTCCTTGGGGCAGGCCAGAGCATGCCCCACTTCATTGATGCCCTTTTCATCCATTCCCATTCCTTGCACCCTGCTTTTCTTCCCAGGCTGTAATTGGGACCATGGCCAGGTTTGTGGATGCGTTTGTCATCCAGCTCCTCTTTCTGTCCACTCCACAACCCAAGATTCATACCTACATTCATCATTCCTATGTGCTGCTCTGGCATTAATGTCCTCATGAGCATCGCTGGATTGCTTGGGAGATAATGATTTTGCATCTTTAATGGCTCCTTCAATATTTGTAACTGGCTCGGTCTTTGCCTGGGTTGAGTCTCGCTCATACCAGGAGGTCTCTAATTGCAGGATGATGTGTCGGTTCAGCTGGCTCATCACCAATCACTCTGTCAGCCAGGCCCTCCAAGCAGCACCTGGGGACCAATCCACTTTGGTGACATCTCAGGCAGCTCTGCACAGTCCCAGGAACAGGAGGGGGACTACAAGGACCAGGATGCAGCCCCACAGCCGATGTGGTTCTCTGCAGCTGCATGCCGTCGCAGGGACTCCAGCAGCAAAAAGAGAATTCAAGGAATTGGAGCCGGGAAATTTTGGCTGCTGTTAGCAATATGCCATCTGGAAATGAGCAGCCAAGCTTCAGAAGTTTTGAATTTCTACCTCCACCAGATCAGCCCTGGAAATCAATCCCTTCCACACTCGGGGTCAGCTGGCTATTTGGTCCTTCTTAATCCTCTTAAATCACAGCTTCTCACTTTCCATCTGTAAATTATAAGAGCAACACCATGCTTCATCAGGGAGCACTTAGGTAACCCTTTCAAGACCCCTTGTGCTGTTTGGGAAGGTGCTTGGGTCTCTCCACCCCATAGCAGAGGGGAGACATCCACCCTGGCTCTTCCTACATCTCATTTGCACCGGTATAAACGGGCACTGGAAAAACAACCCCAAGCCAGGAGGGGTGTGGGGAGGGGGCAAGTGAAGAGCTGCCCCCAGCCCTCCCTGGTGAGGACACCGCAAGCTCTTTCCCCATCCCACTCTTCTGTGTGTGGTGCCTCATTCGGCTCCAAGCTCAGAGGGTATTGCAGCCATTTCAGTGTTTCTAATCTCTTTGGGAACATTGCTGAGAAACACAATTTCGAGCCTCCCAAGATGTGACATGACTTGTAATTCGAGGCAGAGGTGAGAGCCTACCACCCAAGGGACAGAAAATAAACAGTCTCCGCACGCTTCTGCTCCCAGCCCTCCTGCCTGCCCTGGGACACTCACATTTCCCACCTGGGCACCAACACCTCAGGCTGGGGTCCCTGGACAGACCCCACCTTTGGCCTCAAGTTCTTCCAGCCTGGACATGACAGGAGAGCAAATCAAGATCAGGAAAGCACCCAGGTGAGGAAGATGAGAGATGGGGAGCACAGGCTCTGCAG
>BJBW01014938.1:13573-31357 GCA_004320125.1 Scolopax mira
CAAGAAAAAAATACATGTGAATGTATGTCTGCTTGTATTTCACGCTGGTATTGTTTAGCAGGCATTAATGTTCAGGGTCATTTTAGGTGGTGAGAGGCTTGTTAGCAACAATAGCCAGGCACAGATCTCTCTACTTGACTGGAGATTTGCAGGGCAGCAGATAGGAATTCTCTGCATACTTATTTAAAGCTCTTCTGCTTGGATCTAGCACCATGACGTGAATCCAAGTTTGGGTTATCATTGTTTGTCTCTAATTGCGTGAGGCTGAGAACAACCTAATTCTGTGTTTTCCTCTGCTTATTTGTTTGGATGTCTTTGCACTTCAGTTGTTGCTATTTGTCTGTGAGTTGGGCAGTATTTATCTCCTAATGTTTTGTGATGTTGGTGAGATCCTTTCACTAAAAGCACACCTTCTTTGACATGTTGAGGGTGCAATTTTATGAGTTGATGAGCACTTAAAATTATTCCTGACTTTTGACAGAGTTGTGCCTTTGTGGCATCTTTGAGTTGTATTAAGCTTTGTCACTGTGTTGCATTTTGTTTAAAAAAAAATAATTTCCCTTTTTTGTAATTTTAACAAAATTTGTGTTACTTTATTTTATTTCGCAGAAACCCCTGGAGCTTTTCAGCTTTCAGGCACGGAACTGTATGACCAAATTTCTCCCCTTTTAAAGAAAAGTAAATTACTTGCATGTAATTCTTCTTCTCAGAAGGCAGTGTTTGTAATAGATCCCCACATGCCTTCTTTGTATTTGGGGACTTTTTATTTGTTCACTCAGAGTGAAAAAGAAATGATGTTTTGAACCAGCAGAGAGATGTGCTACCTACTGATAAGGCAGTTTAATGACTCAGAACTTAAATCTTAAACAGGATTGTTGAATGAGTTTACCCAAAGCTCCTGATCTGCCAACTATTCTTCATTTAGTGGTCCATCTGTGTTCCAGCTCCTTAATTATCTTACAGCTCCCTGAAGTCTGCTAAATTTGATCTTCTGTGACCAAGTTCCAGTTAGTAGATTATACTAAGCAATTCCTCTTGTCTAAAGTTGCATGGAGGTGTGCATTATATGGTGAAGAAGAAGCTAGATAAAAAGTAAGAGAAAGTCTAGGAGACAGAGTAGTGAAATGCAAAAGGGGTAAAAACTAATTTTGAAAGGAACATACTTTCTGTAGCATTGTTTTCTTCTTACAGTTTTGAAGAGTAAGAAAATAAACAAGTAAATCAACCACAAATAAAAAGAGGGAGACAGGTAGCGTAGTGAAAATGCAGGCAGAAAATAACATGGAGGAATAAGCTTAATTCCATGGGTTTATATTTTGATATTTGCATAATGGCTAAAGCGTTCTCAGTTTGCAAAGTGTCTGTTTGTTAATAAATACATACGATAAAGACCTGTACATGGTAATGGTTTCAACATACCACTTTTATGCCAAAATTTTCTTTCTTTACAAGATGTTAGTTCTGTTCCATATATCTTAAACAGAAGTCTGTTGCAGTTTGCACAGAAAAGAAGCTTAAGGATGAAGAAAGTGTTGGTTCTTTATACTTCTGCAGATCCAGAATGAGGAGAGCGTTATTCTTTTTCTGGTGGTATGGACTGTGACAGAGATTACTCGATATTCCTTCTACACATTCAACCTGCTCAACCATTTGCCATACTTCATTAAATGGGCCAGGTGGAGATGTCTTGCACTTCAGTTTCTTACGCTTCTCTGCATGTTAGTTTCCCGCATGCTGAGCTAACACACAGGAGAGCAGACGTGTGAGCTTTGGTCGTGTGTCAGCAGAGCGCAAGTCAGTTGCTTTCTGTACTTGGGATCATTTTTGCTTGGTTTAAAATGGTAAAAAATATTTTAGCTAGGATTTTGGGGTGTGATTTGTTCTTTGCTTTCTGTGTCTCATGGTTTGAACTTTTAATTTGCTTTATTTTTTTTTTCCTTTACCTTTGGAGTCATCTTTTAACTTACAGTATGACTCCTTAAGATGCTTTTGAATACACTGCCCAAAATTAAGCACCTGTGCTAGTCTTTGTGGATTTCAGGACCTTGAAAATATGGGAGTTGTTGTGTGCATATTACTACTTAATGAGAAGTTCTGCTCTATCAGAGCATTTGTGATACATACAATATTTGTGATACATACAATCAATTTGTGATACTACACATATCTGTGTAGTGAAGCTACATATTGGCTTCGTTTAGTCCACATAAAAAGTGTGTTCCATATCAAAACTTTGATTTTGAAGTATACTTAAGGTTGGCCACTAGGTGACATATATTACAGGCTGCATGTTTATCAGCAGACTTAACTGGAAGAATAGTAATCTCTGTAGTCATTATTTGAAAAATACATGTAAGACAGACAGAATTACACTGTTAGAAGGAAATTGAGCACAGGTGACTCTTAGTTAAAAGAGTGTGTTTGTTTATTTTCCTTTATTTTTGTTTTATAGATAATGCAGTTCTGAAGCTTCTAATGCACTTTTTTGATATGTCTGTTCTCATAATATATTGTCTTTTTGCTAATACCGAAGGTGGTAGGCTTGGTTATGTCTAAGCACTAAATGGCAAATTTAATCAGGTCTGGTTTAATTAATAACTTTTTATTTAGGCTTCAGAAAGAGAAATGCATTCAGAAAGTACTACATTGACTACATTTTGGCCATCAGGTCAGCGTGTCTTGAATGACAGGGTTTTTGTTTCCTTGTAATAGACAATAGGGAAAACTGTTGTTCTCATGGCAGAGATGTATGGTGAAATATACTATAAACAAAACATTTGAAAACGTGTTATTTTTTCATAGAGTCCAAAATACCTATCAAGATTTATGGATGATCAAATAGCACAACTGGGCAGAAATTCAGTACTCCAAGGGAGCCAGAAGTTTTTGATCTTGGGCTTAGTCTCTCTGTGGCTAATGGAATAGGTGTGCTCTAAATTTTAGTTCATAATTTTTACTTTTTTTTTTCTGGGTGCATAGAGACAAACTGTGTGTAGGCCACAGCATCAGTTCCTTCTTATACCTCCCTTCATCTGCTCTGTGACCCGGGAGCCCTCCTCGGGCAGTTGCATGTTTGGTTGCTGCAGTTTTGGATCTCATCTCTTGGGTCAGGGGGTACACAGTGTACCTTTCTCTGGGTGACAGCTCTGTGTGACCTGCTGTTCCCTGCACCAACCTGGGAGCTGTTCCTTGGGAGAAACTGCTTCTCCGTGGTGCACTGAGTAAAGGCAGCACAAACCCTATCGATTGTGGGGTTTATTTTGTGTGGCCTATGGCATTCAAACCACATTTTATTCACCTTTTATTTGAACATCTATTTCCTGTTTTAAAATGGATCTCGTGAGTTTCTGGCATCATTTTATTCTGTTTTTTTATTTCCATTAGTGGTAAATGTAGTATTATTTGGGTTTCCCACGTGGCAGTGGGTAAAACAGGCTTCTGGTGTTTCTCAGTGTTTTCATTATCTTCAAAAAAATCATACTACATTGAGCTGACCCTGTGTGTGTGCACTGTGACTACGATAGGTAGGGTCATCTGAATTTGGGGTACGGTCCTGGTCTGAATCCTGCCAGTGACAACAGGAGCAACATCAGTAAATTTTTTATTTAAAAAAAAAAAAGTCTTTATTGGAGATGACACGATTGCAGATTCTTTTATTCTTTAGTATTAGAAAGGCATACAAACATTCTGATACTCCACTGTTTTTAAATAAAAGGACTGAGGAATGCATTCTCTATAAATCTAAGCAAGGCTGTCCGAAGTAACTGCAACTGGTTCTGTGCCAAGTCAGGATGTGTCCTTGATTTTGGTGCAGGAACTACTGTAATACATTGCTATGCCACTAATAATAACAGGAGGAACTTTAAACTTCACGGGGTGTTTCTCACAAGGGTTTTTCTTTTAATGCAGATACAACTTTTTTATCGTTTTGTATCCTGCTGGAGTTGCAGGTGAACTGCTAACCATTTATGCTGCTTTACCCTATGTGAAGAAAACAGGAATGTTTTCACTGAGACTTCCCAACAAATACAATGTCTCCTTTGACTACTATTACTTCCTTATTATTGTCATGTTCTCCTACGTGCCGTGTAAGTATTACTGAACTGTAGTAATGCTAACAACATCATAATCAATCAGCAGCAGTGCTGGAAATACTGCCTGTGGTTAAATTTGCTGAATGCTTTCTTCTATAAAAGCCTGCTTTGTGTTGTTCCAAGCTTCGCTGTGCTTTAATTGGTTAGACTGAAATTTTCCAGCCTGTTATCTGCCTCCGAACATAAGCTGTCTGAAAAATTTCACTGAAAATGCTAAAAACTTTTCTAGGACTTGGACAAAGTAAAAAAACTTTTTGCTGTAACTCTGTTGCTGAGAATGGCTACTGCCCCTGCTACTTTGAAAAAAATAGCTGAAAAATTGTCCTGCAAGTCGTGCCAGAGATTTGCTTTGCTTTTATTGCTATTAATATCCATTTACGTATCACCTCTGAAAAACACCATTTGAGCATGCTCAGGAAAAACTTGAAGTAATATTCTCCAGTATTTTGTTTTCACAAAAATCCACCCCCAAACCTTTCTGAACATGCTTCAGTCCCTGGTTTAATCAAATTGTCCTTGTACTTCTGCATACCAGAAGCCACAGATCAGTTGGCTAACTGGAGCTAAGATTAGAGAAAGTATCTGACTTTCACTTCCAGTGTTCTTTCCACTGGTACCTAAGCAGTGTGGACAAGGAGAAACCAACCCGATTCAGACACGACACCATGAGTGGGGCCAGACCAAACGAGGCAAATAGAATATTTTAGGTAATCTGGACAATGAGGCAAGAGATTAGGGAGAGGCATTGAGAAGCAGGAAGTTTGAAGTTAAAGGGGTCAGTGATCTGCACCCATAAAAGATATTCAATTTAGAAGTTGACCTTAAATGTGGACTTTCACAGTATGCACATGTGCTGTGACTTTTTATGTCACAAGGAATCATGAAGACCAATGAGGGAGATTTATATAAATAAAAAATGTCCTAAGGTATCATAACTTGCTAACAGTTTTACAATTGTTTATATAACATAATGCTTCAAGAATAAATCGTATTTTCTATCCATTAAATATAAGGATCAAGCGTAGCAGCAGGACAGTAATGCAATAGGTAAACAGAGAGCCAGGAGAGATGAAGCTTCTCACTTCAGACTTGAACAAGTCAGGCAATTTTGTATCCCCCTCATAGCCGTAATTCCCACACGCTTACCTTAGCACAGTTCTGAGAACTGCTGGAACATGGGTAAGGCCTGATTATAGAAAGAAAGTGTGGAAGGAAGTTCCTTGAACGCAGGGTATACGTTCAGGGGATTGTGTCTGAGTTTTGAGTAATTATTGTTCTGAAATTCATTACAATGTTCATGACTTCCTCTTATTTACCTTAACCAACTCTAGTGCTGTGTGCCATAATTTTTCCTCAGTTCATCATTCTACAAAATTACATTCTTCCATTATGTGACCTGTTGAATTTTTTCATCCAATTTTCTTTTTTCTATGCTTTGATCAAGTATTTCCACAACTCTACTTCCACATGCTGCGGCAGAGACGAAGGGTGCTTCATGGAGAAGTGATTGTGGAAAAGGACGATTGAATGAAGACCTGTAGCTATGGTGCTTTTAATGGAAAAAAAGAAAAAGGGTAAAATCCAAAACTTCCTGTGATTTTTCTGAGTCCAAGTTTTAAAACATGGAACAAGAATAAACAACTGTGCATTAAATAGCATGGACTGTATTATTTTTATGTTTAATATATTTTCAGATTTACCTTTTAATCCTTGGTTTCACTTTGATTTTTGTTTGTTCATTTCTTCAGACAAATTATTTTCGTATTTTTAATAGGTTGGCAAATAGCTTTAAGAATTGGAATAATTGGCTACTGTGCTTTCTACTCTGAAAGTTCTGTTATGATGTGTAGTCATCATCAGGAACGGAAGGAGAGTTGTAATGAAAGTTGTACTGAAAGTGAGTCTTCTGGAAAACAGAGCATAAATTAGGTAATGGTGTTTTTCATAGTCTAGGTGGCTTAAATGTTATTTAAGCTTTATATTAAATAATACCTTTCCAGTTATAAGTACTGTTAGCGTGTTGTTCAACATTCTTTGGATTACAAGATTACACTGTAGAATTCCAGAAGGACTTTTGAAAGGAGCTGAATTCTTTGTCAGTGCAACTTTAGAACTTTCTGTATTTTCATTTGTAATTTTAAAGACATGTAGAATAATAGATATAACATTAACTGGTTAAAAGCTTGTGCTGAGGACTAGACTTGATATGCTTACTTTTCTCTGTTTGGTGGCTGGAATGGGACTCATTTGCAGAGGAAGACTGTCAGCTTGTTTCCTATTCTGTGCTGAATTATGTATGCAGAAAAATTATGGTAATACATTTATAAACCGTAGCTATAGTGAGCTAATTAACTTCTTTTAAATAGATAAGTGGGATAAAATATATTTGAAACAGCATCTTAAAGTATAAGTCGTGCTTTGAATCATCCCATTGTGCAATTTTAATTGCTCCCTCCCCATTAGTTGTTTATACTCTATTTACCTCATGTCTTTAATGTCTTCAGTAATCTGCAAGAAGGATCTACAGTATCTCAACAAAAGCTTCAGATGATACCACACTATATGATACCTGAGTGGGAGAGGTCCAGCAAATTAGCCACAGCCTAAGAGATTCAGAGAAAAGGTAATAATGAATTTGAGGAAACTTGGATACTTAGTGAGAGAGAGAGAAGATTGAAACGTAATAATGTAGTAAGAAGCTTTGATAATGTAGGCAACAAAGTTGTTTCTGGCATCCCTAATGTCAGAAGAAGAGTATATATGCAGAAAAGCTGCATCAGGCAGCTGGAAGTCAGAATATTCCTTATGGTTGCTGAGGTCATTTCTGGAGGACAGTGTTATATTTTGGGTAGCTGAGGGAGGAATTGAATCAATCTTTTGAACAGTCAGAGAACAGTAACAAATCAGTTAAATTGAGAAAGAAGTCAGAAAGGTTGAATTTTTAAGTGTGTATAATTTTTTGTTATGTGAGAAATACATGTAAAGGAAGAGACTTTCTAAGTATGAAGGTGTAACTAGAAGTAATTATATGAATTTGAATCAAGGTAAATATCCAGTGAATTTCAGGAGGAAGATCCTACCAATGAGATCAGTTAGGCTATGGAATGACACAGTAGGGCTTATCAATACACAGCATTTCTTGGAAGGTTTTCAGTTAGATGTAATGCAGTAGTGGAAAATAATCTTCCTTTGGCAAGAGTTGGAACTGCATACTTGACTAGGTAGTTTCCATTTTTAGCTTCAATAATTCTATGATCATACAGCTTATTTTGAAAGTTGTACATGCGCCTTTTTCTGGTGTGTCAGATAATTTGATGATTTATTATATATTTGAGGATTTATTAACTCACTTTCAAATTCCATTTTGTGCCCCAAAATTGTGATATTTGTGCATGTCTTTATTACTTGGTAATTCATTTCCTTTCAAACGACAGGTGCAGAGTGGACTTGAGATAGACTAGTTGTATTTCTTACCATTTTAAAAGGTGTATTATTTGTATTTTTTAGAACAAATTTCACGCAAGGTGCTATAATTTATTACTTCTCTGTTTTATATGCAGCTAAAACTATTAAAAGTGTAAATGACATTTACAGCACTGAATCACAAAACAGTTGTGTTGTACATGTTCAGACTAGCAGTTGTATTTGTCCAAAGTTCTTGAGAGTACTGTTTTATAAACTTCACTTGCTTTTTGATCCATGAGGAACATCACGGCAGTTTTTAGAAATGCTTCTCAATTAGCAAGCAGAAGAGTGGGGTGAAATTTAAGAGTAATTTAAGATTAGATTAAGTTCTGTGTCTCTTTTTACTGTCAGGGCAGCTCACTGAAGACCATAGCTATCAATTCATTGAAAATGCATTGGGTACTTTGAAGATGTGATTTTGAAATCCTTGATCAGACGAGTGTATTTCACAGATATTACTCATGTAATAAAAGGAATATCTGTGCTATAATACTGTATTATATTTTTTTCATTGTGTCCTGAGGATATTATCTTATGTCAATCAAGGAGCTATTTTTATATCCTTTTGTATATGTGACATGAACAAAACACAGCACTGTTTTCTAAAATCTTGGGTTTGCACTTTCATAAAGCAACAGTGTACAAGGTGGTGATACAATTTTAAAAGTGATTTAGAGCTACAGAAGAGTATTCCTAAATGATAAATGAATAAAAATAAAGCTTAAAAATATTTACAGTATCGCAGTCAGTGTTTCATAAACCAGACAGATTGCCATGTAGATTAGTTTACATGGCATGTACTTTAAAGAAAAGCAAGCAACATGTTCTTTCCTTTCTCTTCATTTTGGTTGAAGTATTTCTCTGAAGCCTCAGTGTATACCTTTTGTTTTAGTATCTTCTCAAAGATAGTGAGAATTGCAGGTCAAAGTCCCCTTTTCATCGATTTCAGATGGGACAGGATTTTATTGTAGGTAGCTTACTTAAGCTTCAGTATAACATCACGAGACATTTAATTAGTATGTTAAATAGACATCAAAAGTTAAGTATGATTTTCATATGGTGCTCCCTTCCCAACTTCTTTTTGACACCTGTCTTTTTTGTCTTCCTCTCTGCAATATTCATAACTTTCTAAAGCATTGAAATCCTCCTGTTTATGAAAGATTAGAACTGTATTCAAACATCAGCGTCTTTAATGTTTTGATGTAGTCTTTAACAAACTGTTCATATAAAGGTGTTTTCTTACTTGTGCTATATATGCCTTCTGGAATGGATTAATATAGAGTATGACCTTAGGAGGCTTTTTAAAATACAATATGTAGGAATAGGCATTTGGAAGGAGATTCCTATTAATCCGGTGACATTTCCTGCTATTGGTAGTAGCATAAGCACACTGTCCTTTTTATAAACTCCAGCTGGAAGCAGTTGGATTTCTTGAGGTACCCCCAACACTCACACGCTGTTCCCACTGGGAAAGGCTGTTCCAGGACAGGTGGGGTGAACCAGCTCGTTCCACAGCTCTGCCCGGAACACCCAGGGGCCCGATCCTGGCACGGGCAGTAGGAAGGAATATGATGCTGGGGAATTGTGGCGTCCCCAGGGGGGTCACTGGGGCCATGGTGAGCAGTGGTTAATGGATGTCACCTCTCTCGCCATGCGGGATGGGAGAGGAGGAGCAGCTCCATGTGCTCTCATACCCTCTGCCCAGGGAGCTCATCAGATCAGCTGGGGGGGGATCTCTGTGCACAAAGGGGGGGTGACGGAAGGGGCTGCTCTGCCCATCTATCTTACTGTCTATAAGCCTCTATCTTTTAAAATACTGGTATGCTGAGATGCAGTGTGCTGCTTCCCATTCCCAGGGAAGGTAACATTTAGGCAGTGTGTGTCCATGGACAGATTGCAGTGACTAGTTAATGGGGGGGTAGGGGTGGAGATCTTTTCTGTGACCAGAGGGAACCTGCCTTTTCTTACCCAGAAAGAAATATGCCCATTATAAATCTAGGTCTGGCTACTACTGTGACTGTGCTGCTTGCAGTCTTCACAGTAGCTTACTTTAGCGGATATTTGGGTATTTATGTGTCCTAAATAAACTAGAATGCAACCAAATTACAACCATGGCAATAAATTATAATTTAAGGTAGTTGCTACATTAACAGTTTTTGTGAATTCAGCTCTTACTTAATCTGCCTTAGAAAAAAAAAATGAAGGAAAGTTAATACAAGTAAATGTTCTGCATTAGGCAGGAGTGCTTCATAAATCAAAATTTTCAGGCAGGCAAACAGGCTGCAGTTGTTTATAAAGGTTTGGTTAAATGTGGTTTTGAACAAAAAGATTGAAAGCTTTTCTGAAAATTAAATTTTATTTCATAATGTATATTTTAAAATGTGCTCAACGATACTGTATTATTTATTACTAGCTCATAATTTAAGTTCATGCTGAACATACACTTTTTATAGATGATTAACCGCAGCCCATTAAAGTGTTTTATTCTATGTTTGTTACAATGTCTGTTGAAGACACAAACACCTGGTGTTTCTGCAAAGCTCTGTGTCCTCCTGCTCCAGCGAGTTGTGGTGTTGTTAATGCCTACTGAGCTTTGCAAGGCTGGGAAGGTGGCCAGTTAAGGTATTTGCCAAGGGTTGCTCCTTAATCTTGCTTTCATGAGGGTGGTCCTCTTGGTGCAGTGCCTGGTGCCGTCCCTCGCCGGTGCTGCTCTAGGGGTGTTGAGTCAATCAGAGATTCATCCTTATGAATTAGCAGATTGAGAAGACCCATCTCGTGAATTCTTAGGTCATGAAAGTGACAGGTCTGACAAGTGAACTCGAGGCTGTGTCAAGACAAGCTGTGGAGGACCTGGATGTTGGGTAACAACGGCCCTCTTAAGGGAACTTGCTGTCAAGCTCAGGCCTGCGACTGGTAGTGGATTTTGAGTGCTCAAATGTACTATACTTTCTGTGCCATGTTGTATTAACTGGAACATGTTGTCTTTTTATTCACAGCTCTTTTGCTTCTCTGTTCGGTCTTGAATGTGTTTTATGTCCTTTCAGTTGATGGCTTTGTAAAAGTGTGAGTACAGAAATACTTACCTAAGTGTATCGTGTATAGAATTGTACTTAAAGATTCTTAATAATGTAAATGCACTGCAGCTGCTCGTTCTTGTTATTTTTTCTGAAATGCATTATCATAAGCGGTTTACACAGGAAAACAACACAATATGATACTTTTAATAACTTATTTATTTGCAAAGACTATAAGATTTGTTGAGCTATAGATTCAGACATTTGTTTTAGAGATTAATACTGTAGCACTGTAGAAATTCATCATCAATTAAAAGACATGTTTTAAACTATGTTCTATTTGATTTTATTTTTTTCATAGCACATAGACATCAGTTCATACAAGTGTTCTGCCTATTACACCAGACTGCTCTCTGTTTACAAGGGCTATACTTTTTTATCTGGAACTATTTCACAAATTTATCTTTAGGTCCTCTGTAACATATTTATTATTAGCCAGTCTTCCTTTTTATATTTCTTAAAATACATTCCAGTAAAAAAGAGATAGGTTGGAGTAGTAATATTGGGTTATCAATCAAGAGAGAAACATACAGGGCATTAAAGAGAATGTATAACATCTATCCACATGTATGAAGACAATTGCATTGCAGTGCTCCTGAAATAGGTATTACAATAGTGAGTATTTCAGTGTTTTGGAGCAGGGCTTTTTTTGTGATATTAACCTTTGAGGGTGGAGGAAGCAGTGAACATGCTCTGGCTGTCCTTTGCTACTGACTAACAATGACATTGCAGCTCTGAGGATTTTGTTGCCATGACAGCTCGATAAAGCAATATGTGAGTATTCACACCTACTTCTTTCAAATTGGGAATCAAGTGGCTGTAACCCCAAGGAGCTTAACTGCATACAGAGGGTAAATCCTGTTAGTCAGATGTATTATAATGGAGACAAAGATCTCCTAATCTGAAAGTCGCAGAAGTGGTCGAGTAGCACATTCTACCTTCTTAAAGTACATCATTCCGATCTAAATTTACAGGACAGGGTTTACTTGTCCTGGCCCTCTACCAACGTCAAACCAGTTGGATTTGTGAGGAAGCCAGCAGAAGAATATCCACTGATCTCAACAGGAGTATGATGGGACGCAGACATTCATGTGTTCTGCCATGTGTAAATCTGAGTTTACCAGGAAAAGAGTAAATTTTATTCTCCTCATTAGCACTGTCCGGGAGAGAGCAGATGCTTATTGTGTGGTGGCTCGCCTGCCTCCCACCTGCACCCAGCACTGCTCCCTGTGACACGCCAAAAGACTGGGAAATCACAGAATCTTCATGGTTGGAAGGGACCTTTGAGATCATCGAGTCCAGCCACAAAAAAACCAAACAAAAACCCCAAAAAACTCCTGCAAACAGATGCAATCTTGGGCACTAAATCATGCCCTGAAGTGCCACATCCACATGTTTCTTAAATCCCTCCAGGGATGGGGACTCCACCACCTCCCTGGGCAGCCCCTTCCAGGGCCTGACCACCCTCTCAGGAAAGTCATTCTTCCCGATATCTAATCTAAACCTCCCCTGCCCCAACTTCAGACCATTCCCTCTGCTCCTGTCATGATTCCCTTGGGAGAAGAGGCCAACCCCCACCTCTCTCCAACCTCCTTCCAGGGAGTTGTAGAGGGCAAGGAGGTCTCCCCTCAGCCTCCTCTTCTCCAAACTCAACATGCCCAGTTCCCTCAGCCTCTCCTCGTGTGACTTGTTCTCCAGACCCCTCCCCAGCTTGGTGACTCTCCTCTGGACACGCTCCAGCACTGAAATCTCCAGCCTTGCACTGCTATGGCTATAGTGATCTGAATTCAGCAGAGTCACAGAAACTCCCTTCACATGTCTGCAGAAGTATCGTTTCTTTCTGGAATTAATTTAGGCCTGGTGACACATCCCATTAAAAATAGGCAGGGTAGATCAGCCCTCACAGCTGCTTGGAATGCTGCTGTCACGGAGCGATGTTGGTTTTCATGTGTAGCCTCTTGGCTGTCTCTGCTTGTACCAGGCTCGTGAAATGGCACTTTGCCCACCCTTAAGTGTCCGGTCCAGATTTGGTCGA
The DNA here is from genome assembly GCA_004320125.1 of Scolopax mira. Lineage (NCBI taxonomy): Eukaryota > Metazoa > Chordata > Aves > Charadriiformes > Scolopacidae > Scolopax > Scolopax mira. The sequence goes on from BJBW01014938.1 coordinate 26,242, forward strand.
ACAAATTGCAAATGAGGAGCAAGGAAAGATTGGGATGGGTGCCCTGCTTCACCTGCCAGGAGCTCTCCTGTGTGAGAGAACCCTGGCTGCCCAGTCAAATCTTCGCGCCTCTTAATTTGTCAGGTGTGAAGTTGCACTGTAGAATAGAAAATTACACAGTATTTCTTTCAACTCATGGAGGAAAGAAACCACTTTGAGTACCGAAGGCAGCAAATCATAATGCGTTGTGTAGATGAAGTCTGGGAAGACCATGAAGACCTGGTGGGATTCACTGGGTGATGAAACAGAGGGAATTGTGCCTCTTGCAGCCAACTGAAAGCCAAGTATTGAACATTGCTCTCATTTTCATTCCGATTGCTGGGAACAATAGTCTGGAATTCATGTCAGAAAGAGTCTTTTACAGTGATCATTTCTGCCTGGGCCCAGATTGATTTAACTTTCCAATCTCGACATGGTATTAACGACAGGTTCTGTCTCAGGAAACAATTCCTCTAGAGGTTCCTAAATTAAACTTAACTGAGAGTTTGTGAGATGTAAACATTTTTGAGCATTTTCATATATTAAGGAGAAATAATAATTTAAACCATAGGAGGACTTATTTACTTTTTTTCTCTGTGCTTACAACAATAACACAGGGCTTGAAAAAGAGCTGGAAATCTAGAGAACAATGCCCAGATATTAACTATGCTGGTACTGAATCTTTAAAAAGATGGTAATATCTCAAGGTTAATAGGAAGAAAACAGAAGCCCAAACTGACTTTTCTCAGACTGAAGGAGTAGCTCAAATCTTGAGTCTGTCTCCTCAGTTCTGATCCATGGTCAGTGTCTCCTGTCATCTATTATGTTATAAATTTCACTGGGTTCATACTTGATATAGGAGGTTGTGGTTTCTCTGTTTCTCAACCTTTTAAATTGAAAGATTGTCTTAAGAGCCATATATTAGACAGCGTTGCCATATTTTTTATTTGCCATGAAACCATAATGAAGCTACTTTTCAGGTTATCAGTTTCCTGCTTTTTTTTTCTTTTTTTCTTTGCTATACAGAAAGGAGTATATGATCTGGATGATTTTCCCAGGTATCTCAGAGCCCTGCTGGGTAGGGCAGTAGTCCACAGTCCACAGCTGCTGAAAGGTGTGAAGGGGCAGAGTGTGCAGAGCACAGAAAGCCAGCAGAGAACAACAGAGCTCACCTCTCCTGTTAGATGGAGAGTGGGTGGCTTTACCCCTGTGCTGAGGGTAGCATGAAGGATGTGTTTAGGGAGGTGAAAAGGAGACTGTTTGTGAGTCAGCCACTCCTGGATGGCTGCTGTGCTTGGGCCTGGAACAAGCTTGCTATTTAGCCCTTGGTATTGAGGAGACACATGAGACGTGCTTCACTCATGAGTGGTACCATTTATATATCTGCTCTTGTTTTTCATTTCTGGGCACACTATGTGCCTGCAGTTGCACAGATGCTGCTTTCTACACGTTAAAAGAATTAACACCTTCCTCCAGTGTTTCAGCGTAGATTAATTCTGGGATGTCAAGAACTTCTTGGAAGAAATACCACTTTTCTTCTGGTTCCTTCTTGGGAGCATGAATGTTTCAAACAGTAGAAGTAAATCTATTCAGGGCTTTGGATGCCCTCCCTAAATAGTTCTGGCAGCTAATTTAGTCCTGTCTCCCATCTTTCTGATGTCCTCTTTTCCAGCATAGCCTGTATCTTCTAATTCATTCTGCACTATGAAATCTCATTACACAAAATAAAATATGTATGAAAGAGAAATAGGAGGTATTTTGCGATGATAGGAGATGCCCTCAGAGCACTACCCAGGCCAGACAGCATCACTTCCCATTGCATCCCCTCCTCCACGGGAAACTGAGAAATAATTACTAAGGACATACTGGAATCCTGCGTCCAGTTCTGGCCTCCCCAGTTCAAGAGGACAATGACAATCCAAATGACAATTCCCTAGGGTCCATTTGCAACACCTACACAGCCACTTCCCTTTGGAAGGCACAGCCTTTGGGAATCCCTGAAGCAGTCAGAGTTTTGCTAGCACTCCAGCAACTTGAGATCCTTCTCTGCCAAGGCATCTGTTCTGCAGGAGAGAGGAGTCAGGAGGATTTGGTTTCGGAGTCGGGTAGCCTCTAACCCTCCTCTGATACGGGAGGCAGATCTTCAAAGGAAACCCAGCCACCGCCGGGAATCTGGACTCTTGCAGTAGTTCATTGCATTCAGTCTGGGAGTGTAGATGTAATTAAAATAATCCCTGTACTAACAATTCACCCAGATCATTTTTTATCATTACGCCCTCTGGGAAACTTGACTGGCTGAAAGAACTAGATTTTGTTCTCAAAAGCTTATAAAAGAAGCTTAAATGTTGTGACAGAAGAGGAATTGGCTGAGAAAACAAAGGATGAAGGGACAGAAAAAACTGTTTAGAGAGTAGGAACGTGGGGTTTAACAGTAGAAACCAGCTAAGTATAAATACTGATCTTGCCTATTTGAGATCAACCAGGGAGATTTCCACGTTTCCCAGATTTTTCTGGCACTTGAAGTGGACCAGAAGGTCATTTGGTGGGAATAGTGTAGTGCCATGAAAGTTAAGCTGCTGGTTTACACCAACTGACACGTGGCCCTTTATGTTTTGAAAAAACATCATATGTATTTCTCTCCTCCATATTGCTTTAGGTTTTCTAAACTACATCTCTCTAGATTATTCTTTGGAAAGCTGCAAGAGATTCAGCTACTTTCTCACTCATGGAATTAGGCCTTTGCTTCATTTAAGGCTACGGCAAAGACAATTTTTCCTCTCTGTTATATGTAAGTCCCTTCTGACTCCGAGAACATTATATTGTCTTCACAAAGGATTGATGCTGTTTATTGGACATAAAACTAAAGGGGGCACTAAAAACAATGATAATAATACAGTATCTGCAGACAAATAGCTTTTCTGACAAAAAAACACAACAAAATGAGTTACTGCTGTGTCAATTAATGCTTTTAAAATGCTCTAATTGCACAGTATCTATTTCAGAATATTGAAATGAAGAGGTAATTTGGGCTAAAAGAAGATATGATTCACAGTCAAGATTTAAGCTGTGACTTGACAAGGGGCTTAATAGCTGCCTCAGGCAGATCAGAACATGCGATAATGAGAAATTCAGCAGAAAAACACATTGTGGAACGGAACGTCAGAGTTTGCCGGGGTAAGTGGTGTCAGGGAGGAGTAGTCACGCTCCTTCCGTGAGGCAAAGAATCGAAGTGGTCACTCTTGACAGCAGTAACTTTTACAAAGTACTCATTTTTGGAGGAAATACATGCATTCATAGATAGTCATATCCATATATATGTGTGCATACATCTGTATATAAACATAAAATCTACTTCTGTGGAGACAGTTTGGTGACAGAGAGGTAGGTTCATGATAAAGCCTTCACCAGCGTCCTGCAGGCTCTGTGGTCCGGCCTCTGCCAAGTCCTTTCTGGGAAGCTGTAAAAAGAAAATTATTTGCTGGCTTAGGGTTGGACTTGACTCTGTTCCCTTCATCGCTACTGTACTCTTCTCAGCAGGAGATCGTTTTACATTTTCTTAATTGCAGAGACAGCTCGTGGTGTTGGCAGCGGCGGTACGGAGAAATGGATTTTAATGAAGTGCAGTTCTCTTACTCCACTGGAACTTCAGCATTTGTGAGCTGAGTGATAGCATCCTGTCAAGATAACGCTGGCTACTTTGTCACCCGGAGGACAGGTTTATTTGGCATCTACGCATTTTATAGCACGACTGTGCTTTAAAATGTCTTGCCATGTTGCTTTATATTTACCTGTGTTTTTCTGTTTGAGAATATTTTGAAGTAAAATGAAAGAGGATTTACTGACTGGACCCTAAAGTGAGGTTTGTTTCACCTAACTTCAGATTTTTATGCTGTAGATGTTTGCAGCCAAGTGTCCTTTGAGAGTCAGGAGAGAGAAATGGGCATTTGGAGGGTTCAGTTCTTTTGTAGACATCTAATTTGAGTTGAGGTGAATCCCACTCTAGCCTCTTTGGCTGGAGAGGTAGCATACTGTGGTTGGCTCTGCAGACAGTATTCCTACAGGTACGTGAGATGCCTCCTGCATCCGTGCTGTTCCCATCAGAACAAGCCTGGGTGTATCCCTGCTGCATAACACAGAATCACAGAATGTTCATGGCTGGAAGGGACCTTTGAGATCATTGACTCCAACCACCAAAAAACCATAAACAAACAAACCCACACACACTCCACACCCACTCACAAACAGACACAACCCAACAATCTTGACCACTAGATCATACCCTGAAGTGCCATGTCTACACGTTTCTTAAATCCCTCCAGGGATGGTGACTCCACCACCTCCCTGGGCAGGCCTGCAGCCAAGCTGGGACCTTGGGGATGTGAAAGAAATCAAGGGTTTCAGGAACATGAGGGCAGAAACTGGAGCTGCTAAGGCAGAACGGCAACAGGGAACACCTGGGTCTGTGGTGAAGCACTGGGTGGATAAAAATCCATAGGAATCCAGGCTAAGACTCTTCATCACATGTCCTTCCTAATCACTCACAACGTTGTAAATACTGTTAGCTTCTAAATGTTGAAGAAAGACCAGGAGAATTTGAGAAAATAAGATGGACACACTGTTCAGAAACTAGAACAAACAATTGACTTCACCTGCAGCATCCTTTTCTGCAATCTCCAATTTCCAACTGTGAAATCCTCTTAGCACTCCCCTGAAACACTTAAAAGTCTAAAGAAAAATGCACTCTTGTCTGCAGTTGTCTTTAGCTAACAGAAAAGAGGTCATCTCTGCTGCCTGGGTATTGTCCAAATGCCATGCTTAATCTTAAGTCTACTGAAGTAAAGAATCTACTTAAAGATCTTAAAGAGAGAAGATATAGAAAGGCTGGCCTTCCAACCAATTCACCAAACTGTGGGAAGATCAGTGGTGGAAAGGCTGTGAGAAACAACACAACACAAATTCTGTGTGGGAAGGGATAAGCAGCCAGGCTCAAACATCCGTCAGAAAGGGAGAAGAACTGTGTCCCCCAACTCCTCAAGCTGCTTGTAACCAACCTTGCAGCCCAGAAGGCCAATCCCATCCTGGGCTGCATCAAAAGAAG